>CAEGAE010023175.1:0-33409 GCA_903067095.1 Girardinus metallicus | reverse complement strand
AAAAATTGTATATGTGTGTGACATTTAAATAGTATATATGTGCAATTTTAATATTTTGTGTGTGTGTATTAGTTTTTAGTTGTGTGTGAGAGACAAAACATAGATTTTGTCCTAAACGGCCCCTCATATTGACCCCCAGACTTACATTCGTCCGTCCCCTGGTCTGTTTCCTCCCCTCCCGTTCATTCATTCATTCACCTCTAATCTATCCTCCGCCCCAGGCGACATTTCCCGTATTCTCAAACAGGTATGGGGCAAGGTGAGAGTTCATCTATTAAACTCACTGAAGATGAATACATAAATTAAAAGTTCGAGCATAGACATTTTTTATAAGCGTATTTGTGAGCCTGCCTCTTTATTATGAAATTGAATATAATTTCAGATTTTTGTATAACTTTTCTTCAGGCTAACTTAGAAAGTGAGCTATTACTGTTACAGGTTAATTTTCTAAACTACAAAAAAGTAGCTAGTAGAGAAGCTTATATATGAAAAATTGGACTGATACTGATATCTGATAGTAACACTGCTGTTATGCCACATTTACCAATATTTTATTTTATCAAATTTTTTATGTGATCACTCAGTTAATCGTAAGAATAATCGATAGATTACTCGATTACTAAAATATTTGTTTACAACAGCCCTAATGGTAACATTAAAATACAAGATAAAGTTATATTGACATTGCTGTGAAACATTTTCTTTTTAGATTAACAAGTCTCTCCAAAATAAAATAAAGCAAATGGGTAAATTTAGGAGTTTACATTATTTTCGCTCTGGCAGTATGGACTCCAGCAGTAATCACTCTAAATTGTAATTTCTGATTCAGGGAGTATTGTCGTCAAAAAGGTGACTGAAGTGTAAATTAGAGAAAGGAAAGAAAAAAGTAGATAAGGCTGAACTAAAACTCTTTGAATCAGACCAGTTCCTCATTGATTAGCAGCATGTGTTGATTATGAACATGTGAGTCATGACCAATTTTTTTTCATTTTGCTTTAAGGTTACCATAAACCACCAACAACCAAATATCTCCCCATTCTCTCTTCAGAGACTGGCAGTGGCCTGTTTTTGCAGTCATCCCAATTTCATGTCTTTCATTTACAGTGATCTGCAAAAGTATTGTTTGTTTGTTCACTTTGTTCACACTTTGTGACATCAAAACCTCAAAATTCAATGTATTTTAAGACAAAGAGTATGTACCTGTTAGGTGGAAAAATAACAATGGTTTTCTTATATTTTTCAGAGCTCGATATGAATCTGAAAATTGTGCTTTGCATTTTATTCAGTTCCCTGTACTCAGGTGTCTATAACTAAAACTCATTACAACCAACTACATTTGAAGTTGCTTAATTGTTAAATGGACTTTACCTGTACTAAAGATAATCTTAGTGTATGCATATCCTCACTGAAAGCTTTGGAGATTTTTCAGAGAGCATCACTGAATAAACAGCATGAGGAAGTCCAAAGAACACAGCAGACATGTCAGAGGGAAAATTACAGGAAAATCAAAAGAATTCTCATTTGCAGTTTACTACAAAGCATGTAGGGGATAAAGCAAAACTATCGGTCCACTAGGCTGGAGAAACTACAGCTGAACCTTTTGCTTTGTGGTGGAAAACTAACTGCACTTTACCATGAACACACCACATGCTGGAGGCACCATTATGCTATGGGAATGCTTTTCTCCACCAGAGTTGATGGGATTATGGATTTATCTACTTGCAGGGCAATCTTGGAATAAAACCTGTTACAGACTGAAAAACTGCAGAATCTAAATGCAAGGAACAATTTTAAGTTTTATTTGAAACCAAGGGATTCACTGGACTTGAGATTAGAAATTGTCTAGATCAGGTTGCATCATATCATTCATATTTCAGCTTCTGTGCATTAAAAAGAAAGTAAGAAAGAAGGCGTTAAAATACGAGAAACAATTATTTTATTTCTGTTTGTGCTCTGTGAAGTTTGTTTTAAACTGTAGCTATAGTCAAGCCAGATTTTTTTTCTCTTTTAAAATTACTGTGGTAATTGCTACACTGACAGTCAACCCAAAAATAAAAAAACTAAGGTTAGGTGCACAGAATAGCTGATCACTAAGCAAACTAAATGTTACTGATCAGTGATTTAGTCCAATTAAAAATGTATTTTTACTCAGATTTTGGACAACAGAATATATGAGAAAATCAGCAAGATTTTCTTTTTCTGAGTATTGGATAACAATTTTGAAATTAGGAGGTGAATAACTAAAAGAATCTCAAGATGAAATTGGCTAAAAATTAGAAAAATCCTTTTAAAAAAATCCCACAAAATGTAAATGTTACAAATAGTTTTGAAATAATAATTAATACAAGGAAAATGTTCATAGGAAGTTTTGAATTTACTAAAGATGTCACAATGAAGGATCTATTTTTGTTTTTCATGTTTCAGGTTGGCTGGTGGGAGAACGGACACCTGCGCCTGCGTTACCATCCTTGGTCTCGTTACGGCTCCTTCCTGAAGCCTCTGGACGATGCTCAGCACCTCAGAGTGGTCACCCTGGAGGAGAGGCCCTTTGTCATCGTGGAGCCTGCTGACCCTGGAACCAGCTCGTGCATCCGGGACTCTGTTCCCTGTCGCATGCCTATTAATTCCAGGTAGTAAAACAAAATGCATAAAATGATTTCAAATTTGACTTTTTAGGGGTGCTTGAAAATAATA
The DNA here is from genome assembly GCA_903067095.1 of Girardinus metallicus. Lineage (NCBI taxonomy): Eukaryota > Metazoa > Chordata > Actinopteri > Cyprinodontiformes > Poeciliidae > Girardinus > Girardinus metallicus. Next base: position 30,715 of record CAEGAE010023175.1, on the reverse strand, counting down.
ATATAGACTCCAACAAAAGTTTACGTCAATTACCAAACCTGACGTAATGTTTTTTCTAACAACCAGCCTCATAAAAAGAAAAAGGTTCAACATCTCATTAAACATCTTCCTCCAATTCTCAAGCTGACGTTCCTGAAGCAGTTATTAAACTTTATGGCCACTTACTACATCATCCTAAGATGAACTGTACAAATAGAGAATGTTTAATGAAATAGTTTTCCACTCAAATTCATTGATACGGATATATAAACAGATTTTTAATTGTTCGGTGGGATTAGATAATTTTCTTCCCAGCATTTATGTAAACAATAAAAGGACGTCAACAGATCAAAGCAAACATTTATGGGAACAATAGTCTGTTAAAACTATTCATTAAAACTGCAAAGGAAGCTTGAAACTATAACGTAAACCAAGGATAACTGCTGTTTTTAATCAATGCAAATAATAAACAAGAAGGAAGACTTATACAGAATATTACAGCCGGTGAACAACACTGCATCCCTAAAAGGGTAAATGTGGGGGTATGTGCTGTTAAGTAGTTTAAATGCTGCAGTTATTAGAGAAATTTTAAACATTTCGTGAAGCTGAAAATGAACTACAACTGGAATAGCAAAGACGATGTTTCATGTCCTGCATACAATATAACCTAAATTGGTGCAGATGAATCATTTTTATATGTTCATACAGTTAATTTTATATGAATATTGTCAGATAAAGACAGATTCCACATTTGTTTGTGTGTGGGGGTGTATGTGTGTGTGTTCTGGCTTCCTGGTCTTTCGTTAGTAAACTCTTTTTCCCACCTGCATATATTTTAGTTGTTAAAGATATAATGAGTTCATTCTTCATCAATTAACGGCTTAAAAAGTGAAATGACTAGCTAACACAAAATCCATAGTAATCACCAACATCGGGTATCAAGAGATGAGTTTAGTCAGAGACTGCATTGCCAGGCATTCAAAACGGCCTTAATTGGGAGTTATTACTTTCCCATATCTGATCCCTGTTACTTACACTTAAAGTCTCAAATTTCTTAACTGTTGGCACATAATTATATTTCTCTGCATTTGTAGTAATGAGAAATAATTTTAGCAAAACCATGCAATTAATTGCTAAACACCCAAACTGCATTGGTTCTGCACACATTGTAGCTTGCAGTATGTATGAAATTCTTTAATACGCAAATGGTTAAAATTGAATTAATGTTAACTGAGATGATGCAATTTCTGTTTGAAACTTTTTCAGCTCAGTCATCTGTATTTCATTAAGTTTCTACAAAGATCAGGCACATTTGAAAGATTCTTACAACTAAATCACCTTCTTTCAGAGGGTGATTTGTCCCGTTCTTCTTTCCCAATGTAATTGCAGCTTCTAATTGAAACAATTTCCCCCAGAGTTCATACTGTGTTGCTTGGTAACACAGTCAAGAAGTTACAATAGTTAAGTGTCTGAGAGGCCATCAAACTCACTCCTGCTATGGAGAGATGATAGAGGCCACTGCAGCCACTTGACTGATAGTCATCAAAAAGTACTTGAATGTGTAGCTTGCACATCATGCTGAGGTGTTCGCTGCCTACAGTCTGAAAAGCAGTCTCTTTGCAGAAATCTAGTGTTTTCAATAAAACCTAGAAGCAAAACACGCATTTTAATTATACAGAACATTTTAGAAAAAAATATAGCTGCTGGAGTTATCAAAACATCCCTTCTCCAAATGCATTGGCAAATTGCCAGTATTGATCCACTCAAAGTCACCCACTAATAATTTACAAGCCTGCCTTCTTTTTCTTCCATCTTCCTTTATTCACTTAGATTTTTTGGACATTCTCCTTAGGTTTTACCATCTTATTACTATTGAAGAATGATGTTTTTACTAACCTTTGTGTCCCTTCTCCCATTATGTTTCTTAGTTTGGTGTTGGACGGAGCTGCACCCATGAAGCACTGCTGTAAAGGGTTTTGCATTGATGTTCTAAAGCGCTTGGCTAAGATTGTAGGCTTCACCTATGATCTATACCTGGTGACAAATGGCAGACATGGGAAAAACATTAATGGGGAGTGGAACGGCATGGTTGGAGAGGTGAGATCCATAATATTACCAAGATGTGATTTTGACTTTACAATACTTTACATATTCAGGCATTTAAGTTGAAAAGGTTTGTTTTTGAAATAGAGTTCTTCATGAATTTAGATGCTCTGAAAATGCTGGAAATCTCTTTGTCAGTGAGTCCTATGTGTTGATTTTTATCTAACAAAATGTTAGATTTATTTTAACAACAGTATTTTACACAGGTTGCATTCCTGCCTATAAAAGAAAGCAAAATTTTAGGAAACTTAGAATAATTTCAAAATTTAAAATGGCATATTAAAAACAAAATGTAATATTTTGAACTATTAATTCATCTGGCTGGTAACCATTTCTTGTTTACTGTTTTGCAGTCCATTAATTACCAAATAATTATCTAGTTAGTAATAAACAAATGCCAGTGTATTACTTGGTCACTTAGTGAGTGTTAAAATGTAATCTGATTTTGATTACCCATTAGAATTTTTTTCAATTACATAGAAACACATTGTAGCTTGGTAGTTGCATGGCTTCATGTTTCAAAGTTAAAACCTAATGAGTGAGAACCAGTGACTTGGTTGTATGATGCCTGTTCATTGAATGAAACAATTGTGTCAGTGTCTTTTAGATATAAATTGTGATGTCTGCAGCATGCTCAAAATCACATTATCATCACCTTTGACAGCAATGTACACTTTCTTCAGGAACAATGTAGCATTAAAGTCTTGCTGAACAATGACTGCTTCATTTAGTGGAATCCCAAATCCTTTGGAAACACATTTGAAAGAGAAAGAAAATTAGTTTTTAAATATGTTTTGGCAGAGATGAGCAAATCTTTAAGAGAAGAGAAAAACCTCTGGTTTTGTACAAGTGTCTAACTCAAGAGCAAAACTCTTTGAAATTTGAAGATTGGTTGCTTTCATACTCATTTTTTTTCCTGTAGCCACATGTTTCTTAAAGTAATCTCACTACCAAAGAAACTGACACTGAGCTACCTCCATGGGTCATTTGTAACAGCCACTCAAAAACCTTCATGGCTGATTGAAGTGGTATTAGTCTTTCTTTAGAAAAGGCCAGATTTGTCTTAAAAGAACATTGTTTTGCATTTGTGGTCTGCTTTGACTGTGCTAATAGCTCAGTCAATTGAACTTTAAGAAGCGTTTAGCCAAGCTTGTATTTTAAGTTACCAAAAGCCATGAATGGCAATCTGATACCTACCACTTGATGCTAGATAAACACTATGACTTTTCCAGTGTCACAATGGCCACCTAGATATTTTAAGATGGACAAACATTTATGTAAAAATCTCGACCAAATAGTTAGATCTTTTGGAATTTGTTAGCAAGCTACAACAAAGTTTGCACTCTATTTCCTACATTTAAAATGTCCGCCTGAATGTTTTTGCTTATTTTAATTGTACTCAGTTCTTTAAATGTCCTGTGAGTAAATATTTTTGCCCATTTATCCACAACAACTGGAACTTTCAATATGTAGAAAATAATTTTCACAATTTACCATCAAATAAAAGAGTGCTGATCCTAAGAATGGTTGTAAACAGCATAATAAAGAAGCATGTTCTAACGATGTGGTGAAGGTGCAGTGTCAGAATGATTGGGAAATTCTTAAAGAGACAGGCCACTTTCAACGCGTCAGTTGTGAAGTCAAATTTCTCCAAGTTATTTTTGATATATACAGCATTTTCATAACCATTAGAGCTGGCAGTTACTACACTGTGCTAAAAAATATTGCCATGTATCTGGAAAATACACATTACACCCCTTTAAGCTCTTTGGTTTTGGTAAAAAAATTTGATGTTCAGCTTCAAAAAATCCAAATATAGATGATCTTTTTATTTTATGGTCTGTTTTCTTTTGTCAGTTTGTTGATATCTGAAGCACAAAACAAAAAAGCATTCAAAACATTTAAAGACAAATTAGCAAAATAATAGTTTTATGTATAATTTCTAGGCACTTTTCCACTAGGAGCCTGTCAAAAAGACATAACATCCTCCAATCTCTTGATGAGTCCATGAAAAATCCTAATGATAAACCAGTCTGACATGCAGAAAATACCATTTTAGCATCAACAAAGTGATTCCCCAATAGGTATTAGTTGACAACTTGGCATATATTACATGATCAGGATCAAGGATGATGCATCTCTCACATCACATTCCAGGTCTTGTTTGATTTTGGATCTGCTTCTTAAAGACATGATTTTCATACACTAGGTAGTTATTTTTAGACAATACTTTTACTGTAGACTTTATTTCCCAGTTTCCAGTATTCCGTTTCATTATTTCAATCACACCTTATGTGAATGCTTTCATGATCAAGTAAACAAAGTGGACAAGAAATTACTATCAAACAGACCTTGAGAAAGTCTGAAGTACTTTTAATGAAGCTTCACTTTAAAAGATAGAATCTTTTTTAATTGGAGTGAATGGAGGCTGGCACATATTTTTGAAGAAATGGGACTTTACTTCTCTTTTGGTCAAGACGTATTAGCTGAGGGTATTGTCCATATGTTTTTTTTGTCACTGTTTCAGAGAGGTGTCAGAGATGCAGGTGGTTTCTCTTCCTCTGTCAGTGTTTCCGTCTCTCTCTCCATGTCTCCAGCTGTCTCCAGTCTAGCAACTCTCATTAACTCTCTGTAACTCATTAAGTTGCTTAATTACGGTATCACACAAACACATGTGAGCAGGGGCAGCAAGTGTGTTAAAAAAGCTCATCCTTTCCTTTGCCACTTTCTGCTGCATGAGCAACACCTTTTAAAAGAATACACTCAAGGCTGTCCGTTCGTATTTTATTTCTATTTTCATCCAGACCTCAGTGTCCTTTTACAGATAGTGAACGCTTCCTTTTAAACCAACAGTTCTGCTATTTCTCATCGTGTCCCTGAGCCCTGCACTTATTCTTCCTGAGTAAGTGCTTTCCAATCAGGCAGTAATTTCCAACATTCTTAACATTTTCTCACCCTACATGCTGAGTCATCCTGAGAGAATCATTTTTGTGCCCAGTATGATATGAAGTCTTTGCTGGAATGAAGCATTTCCTGAACAAAAGGTGATTCTTACAGCCATGGCTGTATTCAGATATCTAAAATGACCTACCTGGAAAAACAGGATGAATAACAAAGTTTAATTGATTTTGACAAGGAAGGATAAAACTTGAAATGTTATCAAAAGTAGAGCACCTATATGTCCAGAGACATATATGTAGCAGTTTCCTCTTAGCTGTCTCCTGATGATTCAGCCAGAAGCAATTGATATTTTTTTTAAATTAACTTTATAGGTTTAATCCCTTGCACTTTTTTTTTCTGAAGTTGATTGAGTGCCTATTGTTTCTTCTGCATATTGTGACTCAGCAGTCTCTTTGTCACTGAAATGATTGACATGCAATTAAATCTGAAAGAAAGGATCAAATTGTAGAATGCCACTGGAGAAATGTAGATCAAAGTTGGATTTATTATAGCGGTCATTGGACCAAACAGTCCTTGTTAAAAGATACTGCAGATCTATTCCCAAATGTACAAATTTGTACTATCTGTACAAATTAATCCATAATAACAGATTCAGAATTCAATGGACATTGGGCTATTAGGGGTCAGTTTATAAGTGTGAAAAATAAAGTTTAGACATTTCAAAAATATTTTTATGATATTAGAAAAAAATCTTGGGTTTCTTTAGCTGTATAGGTTGTGGAGTACTGGATCTCCATTTTCACCCATAGCTGTGCTGTTACTCAGCTGTATGTGACAGCAACATAAGGGATTCCCCTTAATCCGCTTCAGATTTAATTAGGATTTTATTTTTGATATTTTGAATTCAACATATCTGTAATTAATACCACCCTGGAATAAACATATTGAAATACTGAATATAATATTAGGAATAAAGGAACATGGTCATCAGGCAAACAAATATTTCCAACCTCTGTGACTACATGCATATATTCACAAGTGCACATTAAAAATGTCCCAATATTCAAAAATAGGATGGTGCATGAACACCTCATTGAACATTTTGACATTTATTCACTGGAAAGATGTGAGCTGGTAATAGATATTTTATATATTTCTTTTAGGGCTGTTGTAAACAAATATTTTAATAATCGAGAAATCTATCGATTATTCTTACAATTACTCGAGTAATCGGATAAAATAAAAAGATAAAATAAAACATTGGTAAATCTAACCTAACAGCAGAGTTACTATCGGATATCAACATTAATCCAAATTTTCAATCGTTTTAGACTGAAGATCGCTTGCGTGACGTCAGGCATTTATACTGGGAGGAAGTTCCTCCTCCTGGAGCCGACGTCACTCCTACTGGCCAGTCAGGACTGGCGTAATGTAATAGAGTTTCTGGGGGACAGGCGCTGGGGGCGTGTCCCATAGTGAGATACCTCGCTCATGTTTCGGGGTTAATTCCTTAACCTAAAGTTCAGGAAACATCTAATTTTAAAATTATCTTCAGTAACACCAACAAATATAACCTAAACTGATTATTCTAAAGGATATTAGATGCAACAATGAAGAAGTTAACAAAAGTCTCATTGTGAAGAAAGAGTTGAGCTAAAAAGCAAAGTTCTCAACAAAATGACATTCTATTTTTACAATCTTTGATAGTTCTTGCAGTTTATTATTTACTCTTATTCTGGACAGAATATTCTTTTTGTATTATGTCTGAGAAGTATGATGTAATCACTACACTGTCAAATTCTGCAGTAGGAAGGATCCATGTAGACTTCCTAGGAGTTCTTCAGTCAAGTTCTTATGAAGTAGGAAATGTCCAGGCCAAAAAGAATGTTGGTATTTTTTTTCTTTTTTAAGGGCATAGTAAAGAGCTCAGTCATGCAGTGGGAGCTTGGAGTAAATGCTCCTCCACATCAAAAGGAGAGTGAGCTGAGGTAGCTCTGGCATTTGATCATGATGTCAGATTCCTCCTGTGCGCCTCACCTTTGAGGTTTTCAAGGCGTGTCCTACCGAGAGAAGACCTCAGGGCTGACCCATAATACACAGGGAGGACTAAATATCCCTTCTGGTCTGTGAATGTATTTCAGTCCCTTTAAAAAATGAAGTTGGAGTTCTTCAGTGGGGAGAGGGATCTATGGTTTGAGAAATGGAAGGATATATGTATGGATGGATGTTCATAAGGAACATGCAGTATAGGTAGAAAAAAATATATATATGTATACTTACAATGATAAGACCGTAAAGTAAACTTGTAAGTATTCAAGAAAGTACAGAAACAAGAAAAGTGTCAGTGTCAGTAGAAAGCAAAGAAAAGTTTCAGGACCTAAGAGCATGGTTAAAGGCATCTCAGTGGTGTTGGCTCAGACACTGCAAAGCCTTTATTGTTTCACAGATTCTTTGTGTCAAGCCACAGCAGAGTAATGAACTCCTGGTCAGCATCCAGCTTCTCTAAACTTCACAGTCCCTCAGTTGCCGTCATGCAACCCCTGTTCCCTGCCAGGTGAAACATGACAGAGCTGCGAATTCCCTCATTTCTTCACCTGCTGACCACCTGAGCCACAATTATTGCTGCCAGAGGAGCTTCGAAGAGGAACACAGGTCTGATTTATGTTGAAAGAAAGAAGAGAAATTCAAATCCAGGACTTAGTTCTTTAACAAAGCCTACATTGTAGTATTCTGAGAAAAACATAAAACAGCAAATTGTTTTGTCAAAGATTGATGAGTTTATTGATGTCAAATGTTTCTACATTAAGATCTGATAATGAAAATTATGTAGAAAACATTATTTGGTCAAACAATATGTCAACTTCATAACAACAACTTTACTAAAATATTGGGAGTATTATTCCATAAACTGTACGTTCATTTTAGCACCATTTATAGTTTTAAGGCTTCATCTGTGAGTGAAAATGTTTTGATTCATCAGTTTCACATGAACTATTTCATCAAAAGTCTTGTAAATTTAATTTCAGGTGTTGTGTTTTCTAGGTTGTATCCAACAGGGCTGACATGGCCATAGGTTCCCTCACCATTAATGAGGAGAGGTCAGAGGTCGTGGAATTCTCTGTTCCTTTCGTGGAAACTGGCATCAGTGTCATGGTTTCTCGCAGTAATGGCACCGTGTCCCCTTCTGCTTTTCTTGGTAAGCTGCTGTTTAGATTTATCTTCAGGTATCTGGATAAGTCGATTTTAATTATTTAAAATTTTATTTAATTAGAAGTGTAATAGTAATGCTTTTGAAAATATATAAAATGAGCAAAAATCAAATATCTGAATTTTAAAGACCAGAGTGATGACAGAAACAGCAAAAATTCTACAACTGATGTTGCACTATTTCTCTTGAAAAAATAGAAATTCTGCAGTTAAACTTAACTTTGCCTTGTGAAACTTGTAGAAAACTGACACTCACATCACCTCTTTGCTTCACAGTTCTCACCTCATACTGTTCTAGCACTCTTATATGCTGGGAGCCCACATCACAGTTTGTACTGCCCTTGTCTCATCAATTCAAGAACAGTCTAAGGTTTGATGATAAGCTAGTCAAAAAAAAAACAACTTCTAATATAATCACCTCACTTGTAAACGTTTCAAGGGCACCTATCAATACTTTTCACACTTTTCTGTGTATTTCACAATGTTGATATTCATTTCAAGTACAAACTTAGAAAAATTGACAATGCTACCAAAACTTACCGAAGACTGACGATACCACAGAACACTGAACTCAGGCGCAAGGCATAAAACAAAGACAACCTCGAAAGATAGCACAGTGTCCGTCTCAAACATAAGCTCACAATGCTAAGGTATATGTGGGGATTTCTTCAACCAGGATCAGAAAGTCAGTAGATATTTGGTCTGAGAGGTAATGGTTTTGGAGACCTAAAACAATGACACCTTACCTAGGAATCTAAAACAACTCTGGGGAAATCAAGTTTTCCTGTAATTTGCCATAGTAGGAAAAGACCAAGTCTCAGTTAACTTGACCACATCAAGTTAAAAAATCTTCATGTAACATTAAGACTCCTATGACCAACTTTATTTAAAGTCACATATAAGAAAATATTTTATTTTTCTGCTCTTCTTTGGGGTTAAAGCTGAGAGTTTCACTTTTCTTCACATGACCAGTCTCTGGTTTGGTTGACAGGGATTAATTGTGCTACAGTAAGTAGCTGCCAAATCTTTACTGTTGGATTGGTTTCTGTTGTTACTCAAACTTTGTATGCCCATCTGTAGTTAGTTTATGTACAAAAGTCAACCTTTTTTTCCAAGCTTTATTTTTTTTCCTCAAAATATAACGTTTTTGCTACTTATATGGTTGGAAAGGAAGTCATATATTTTAAAGAGATATTCACCTGCTTATCCACAAAAAACAGCAGAAGAAACAGTTTTAAAGAGCATAGAAATCAGCTGGGGCTGAATTGTTAATGGTACAAATAAACTGGTTGCATAGACAGTACATAACATTTACAACATAAACTTTTCTCACAAAACCTACATTTGATTCAAATCATAAGGAACAGAAAGAATGTATTGGCATTACAGTTTAAGATGTTTGTTTTTCAGACTCACAAGATGTGTCTTGAATATATTCCTGCCAACATCTGGTTATTTTTGTCTATTACCATTGATCGTGTGAATGCCAGTTTAACTGCCTGTCTGGGATTCACTGTCTTTCCTGGCTCCTCTTCTTAGGACCTCACTGCAGTCCAGTATGAAACCAAGCTGTAATTTCACAAACATTTTATACGAATTTTGCTCACCTAATTGTAATAAAATAAATAAAATATGATTAGATGTAATAAGGTTTTTTTTTTTTTTTACTAATATTGTTTAAAAAATTTATTTTGCTATGTTGTTTTTGTAAGTTTGCTGTAGTGGTGCCTGTTTGGGATGTAAAACCTTTCAGATGGCTTTTATACTATTTCAATTTTCAATCAGGAAGTAAAGAGAAAACAAAACAGAAAAGGCCAAACTATCCAAAATAAAACACAGAAATAGGAGTCAAAGAACTATCAGTCCAGAGAAGTCCACAAAACCTCTGTAGCATTATAGTATTCAAAAATGTACGTGGCAAAACTTTGCAGTAACATATCTGAACTCTCCCAAAGAGACAAAAACTCTTACATCTTAATGTAGAAGACTATTTCAAGACCAAAGTTCTAAGTAGGATAACTGTTCCACAAAATTCAGAGAAAAAAAAATCCTAGAGCACTTTAAATATGATCCAACTCAAGGACACAAATCATTTCTGAATTTGCTCAAATATCACACAGTCTCTTTGTATTATCCAATATCAGGAATATACTTCACATGTAGCAATATTAAAACAGGCTACATTCAGAAAATCAGTTGCTATGTACTAAAAGTATGATTTTTGATTTTTCTGCTTTTCTTTAATAGAGGATGTACGTCGATGAAGGGGGTAAACCAATGAAGACATTTTGCATAGTACTGCACAGTGCTCTCTGTAATTCCTCAGACATGTAATATGCCTTCACTTCTGACATGCCTTTTGTCTCCCACTTAAGGAGTCTAATTTGTGCTTTTGTTTCTCAAGCCAAAGCTGATGGATGTATACTTAAAATGTGATTTTTGCAGCACTCAAAATGAGCTGGCCACTTCTGAGATAACACCTGCTGGGTAACAAATCTTCTTAGATTAATTCCATACATATCCAGACATAAAGAGATGGTAAGATGATGGAGGGAGAGAAATGTGGGCAGAGAGAAAGATGAAGAAACTGTTAAATTGAAAGAAATGAGGCTTCACACACAGAAAGAGGGAGTCTTGGTACAATATAAGATGTAGCACAAAAGAGTAAGCGAGCATGGTTTAATGCCTTTGTTAGAGCACTTGAGCCGTTTTAAATGCTCTCAGATGCTTTAATGTACACAGTGACTGGTTTCTGCTCATATATGTGTGTGAGCTCTGGATGGGCCAGATGAGACTGTGCCCTGTAGCAAAAACGACTTGTTAACACAGTTCGGTGTCTCAGGCGATTACTTTCTAAGCCTTCCATTTTTGCTTGTGTGAATTCGGTACACATTTTGCTGCAGTGAGCAGTGCGCATGTCTTTGAGTTGTAAAACATGCTAGACAGATCTGTTCAGCATTGAGTATTTAACATAATTAGGGTAAAACTGCATATCCTAATCTCGTTATGTCATAGCCTACTGCATGGTAATATGATGATGTGATTTTCTTTGCAAGTAAGCTACTATAGAGGCTGCTGTTGTATTTGCTTTATGTTGGAAAGAACTTCTTCAAAATGCAAAAATTAGCAGAAAAAGTCAATAAAATTTTCAGCTTTTTTGTCTTTGTAATAACATTTACATCTCAAAGGTCATGGATCTGACCAAAAATCAAGTTCTCTCCTCATAAACCTGATCGTTTCCTTTACGCCTTGAGTCACCTTAATTCATACGTTCACAGCCGCAGTAGTGCATCAATCCATCTGTCAGTGGAGATTTAAAAGACAATCTGAAACATGTCACGGTTGGACAGAGGTGCAGCGCTCCCAAGGCTTTTTTATCTCATTTTCTCCAGGCTGCAGGACAGGCAGTGATGCCACACCAAGCTCTGGCCTCATTGGTGCGGTGGTACTTTTGAATGCAATTTGTGACTGCATGCAGTGCTGACAGAAAATAACAGGTATGCAAGGCCAGAGAGAATCGAGAGCAAAAGGAAACGCAAGAGGTCAATAGCAAATGAATCAATCCAGGGAGAAAAAACGAAGCACACTAAGAATGAGCCGACTTCAGCAAATTGAGTGGGAGGTAGAAAATGACTCATAAAATGCAGGAAGGCATTTAGAAGTTTAGTGAGTAAAGTCATTTCTGTTAAATACAGCTTAATCATCTCCTTGCTAGTATCTAAAGTGATAAAAAGTGTAATCAAGAGCAATTTTCTTGAACATTATGTAAACAGAAAATATATTTTTTTTTTTTATCTTTTTTTCATCCCACTTTTATTTAGAAACTGTGTGTTAGTTTTGCTGGTTTTTTGCTCATTCTGACATCAAATATACCAGATATTTTAAAGTGTCAGTAACATCAGACCTACATCTGTTTTATGAAAAATGTACATAATGTTGTGCCAGTTAATCCTTAAAAAATTCAGAATTTAGTTCAGTTGAAAATGACCTCATTCTTGTTCGACACCCTATTTTGTTTAAAAAGAAAAGGTTAAAAATATCGACAAGTCTTTATCTGTTAGCATTTTAACTGTGTTATCACATAGTACCTGTAAGCGTCCTTCTTTTTCTTTCTCCTTGCCTTTGCTCACATGAATTGCATTTTATAATGGCTCAATTCTTAAAACATTCACATATTTTAATTGTTAATCCTCTTATCACTCTCCTGTCAGCTCAGATGTTTGTTTTGCTTTTTATACTGTTAATGCACAGTCCAATATACACAGTAATATGGAAAAACTGCCACATACTGAAAGTTGAAATAATCATTGAAAAAAATTATCTAACTTGAAATATGTTTTGAAGCATAAAGAAGAATTTTGTTTTTGGCATGTCCTTTTTCTTCACAATGTTCCAGTTTATAAAAGTTATATTGTCACCCTTCTTCTTAAAAAAATAGCAAATTCTAGTTGGTATTGCTACACCCAGGGCTCAGAGAATGACAGTAATCTGTCTAAATCCCTCAATACCGGCTGTGAACATGCTGGCACGCAAAACGAATACATGATGCCGTTGCGTTTTTAGCACCTGCTGCCAAAATGTCATTGAGGTAGGACAAATAAACCTCATTAACCCCAATCCTAACCACGTGTGTTTCAGTGGCTCTGAAACCAGATTGGCTGGTACCTGACCTCAACCAGGTGTAGATATTACAAAGAGCAGCTTTGAAACATGGAATTTATCTTCTGTTGATGAGCTTTGCTTCAGTATGGATATAAAATTAGATCACTGTTGTCCCAAAAGCATACATATCTGCTGGAGACCAAACTGTGGGGCTTGCTGAGAGGCAGCTGGTCCTGAATTGGAGCAAAAACAATAAAGCCACTCGCATATTAACTCAAGGATGACATCACTTTCAAAAGATCGCTGCTTCTTTTTACTCTCCTGTTTATAGAAACAAAACTATAAACAGGTTCCTCTTGTTTCGAGCTTTTGAAACAGAGCTCATGTGCATACACTAAAAATTCAGTAACTTTAAGTACTTAGGATTTCACTTTAAAAGTACAACCTTCAGAAACATTAAAATTAAATATTTGTAAGTGTTAAGGAACACTAATTCAAAGCAAATAGGCGCTTTCAAAAAAATTTTCTGACAATGCATTTTCCTACAATCCAATAAAATCATTTCTTATTTATTGTATAATTAAATTATGTGCAGAAAAGTAATGACAGATTCTACTCTTGCGGTATGAAAAATGTTGGTAGAACTATAAAGCAGAGCCTCAGTCCTCATGGCAAGCATTTTGGCAGTTCACGCAACCTTTAAAAGCATATTAGCCCTGCCAGGCAGCGAGTTTAATGGATAAATCCTGAGAGTCTCCACCTGCTCCCTCACTGTACATCTCTGCAGGGAAGCCCCGGCTAAAAGCCCGGTATGTAAACAGAGCTTGTAGCTCTTTGGTATGCCTGCACAATGTCGACTTTGATTCAGCATCTTCACCTGGAAGGTGGAGATGAATCAACCCAGCAGCTCTGCTTTTCTCTCCAGTGTAGTTTGATTAGCAGTACACCTGCTAGCACTGTTGATCTCAGTCTTTGTTGCACAGTGGAAAATCTCAGGTGGATCTTTTCATTTCCTCTGCCAACAGTTTCGCTATTCCTCTCTGTGAAAAGAAAGAGATTTTTTTTGTGCTATAGTTTTCAGATTTTACATTTCTTTCTATAGAGATAAATATAACACTAAACATATTCTTGACATAAACACAACCTTATGTATTTGATATTCCTTACATAAATATGTTTGTCAAAAAAAGTAGCATTGATGTAATGTGACAAGGATACAATTTATTGTTTACTCACCAATAAAGTCTTCCCATATTTATATGAGCCAACACTCCTTGTACTGTCTCGGACTGTAAGCTGTATGGCTTCCTAACTTTGTGCTGGTCTTTGTAAAATTATCAACACCTACAGTTATGCATTTAATAAAAAGTAAGAATTTCTCCAAAGTAAAGAATTCCACGAGTCCAAGTTCATATTTTAGGCTAATACATATAGTATGGTTACTGTGGAAAGCTGCCTTCTTGTTGAGAGATGGTTCAAAAATTGACAATAATCATGTACAACTAAACACTTCAAAAATATTCACTGTTTTACTTGGTAAAAAACATCTTTAAATCTGTTCTTGCACCTACTGGAAGCCAGTAATCTTAACAGTAGAACATGAAATTTCTTCTTAATTTACCTAAAGGCCTTCAAGTACACAGTATGACATTGAAAATTAATATTTTACCAAAAATACATAAAATATGGAAGTTTAAAAGTCATTAGGTTGTTCATTATAGACTCAAACTAAATGCGCATGGCTAAAACAGCAACAGAAAAGACAAATCTTTCCTCTTGCTTTCTGTTCACCTCTTCGCCAGTCTCAATGTTTTTTGTGGACAAGACCCAATACTTATTCCTTACAAAATATTAGGCTTACGATAAGTTAAAAAATTTGCATTTGACTGTCTCTACAGATACAAACAGTCCCCTTACAGATAAAAACTATACTGCTAAAGTTAAATCCAGTAGAAGGTCCAGAACTTATTTTTTTTCACCTTTTTCTTGTCCACCATCCATTCAAGTTCATGTTTGATATTGTCGAGCTTTGTGGATGACGGACACCTTTCTATAACTTTATCTGATGTTTGCATGGGCATCTGTGTGTTTCTCTGTGCGTTGCAGAGCCCTACAGCCCGGCGGTGTGGGTGATGATGTTTGTGATGTGCCTGTCAGTGGTGGCTGTCACCGTCTTCATCTTTGAGTTCTTCAGCCCCGTGGGATACAACCGTAGCCTGCAGAGCGCCAAGAGTAAGAGATGGAGTCCCTCCAGCTTTAGCTTGCCAATCAAGCCACCGCCACTGCTCATGTCACGCCATTATTACCAACTTGTCAATTTGTCAGTTAAGTAAGCAAGGGGGGGCTGATTTGAGGAGGACGTTTGCACAAATTATGCAAAGCGTCCTATTTTTCTTAATTTTTTTTATTTATTTGTTTGACTGCACAAGTCAAAGCAATCACTCCACAGTATGCCCCATTTATATGTTATGAAGCAAACACTGACAATGCAGTGATGGATGATTTTGACATTTTTCTACCACTTATCAGTTTATGATTTAGTCCAACTTTTTGCTGACTGCCATTCTGTCCAGCCATATTCATTTTACTTGATTATCCATAGATGTTTCTCGTTATATTTTATTTGATTGACACACGTTGTAGAAAACAATTTCAGCATGATAGGCCAAAGGCAGTTTAGATTCTCCTTCTGTATTAAACCTTCTTGAGTTTAACCTTCAGTAGCAAACATTTTATTTCACATTGAAGACTTGTTTTTGAAATTAATTAGCCTTTTGAGAACTATATTACTATAAATGCAGAATAGCAAAGGACAAAAATTTCAACTTACCATCTCTCTCCAACCACATATCCTTTAGATATCACTGTTGAACTTTTGAATTAGTTAGGTCCAATATACTTTCTGTTCAGATTCTTACATTTACATTGATTTGAATAACATCCTGGCCAGAGCCAATATTGAAAAACCACATATTTAAATTTCAAGTCCAACAGCAAGTCTAAAAATGTCTTTTTTCTGTTGTTTGGTTAAAGTTCCTTGACTACTTTATTACAACTGGCCCAAAGAAATGCATACTTTAACAGGATAAACCCTTAAATAAGTGTTTGGGGAATCCTTATTGTAAAAGGTCTGGGTGTGTTTCCAGTGGACATTTTTTTAGAACGTTGACTCCCTGTAGTAAATGCAAACCAAACACACCAGCACCACCAGAGGATACAGAGTATTTATGTAGTTTCTTTTCTTGAACACTACATGTTCTTTAACATCACCTTTGACCTATTTGTTATTCCTGTTTTGTTAGCAAAACTGATAAGATAAAATAATATTTTCATGTGGTGCATTGTCAGGAAATCATTCTGTATTAAATACTCAAGGGTCGCATTCAGTCTGCAAATGTATAGAATTGATTTCAGTAGCTTCCAGATTTGAAAAAGGATAGTAAAATACAAGAAAAGTATAATAAATTATTTATCCTTCTTAACATTATTCCCTAAAAGTTGTATCCTTCTATATTTTTAGGTATTTTCCTTTATTAATTTCTTTAGGCCTTCCTTTTTCCTGTTAGTTTCTGTTTTTTTTAGATTTTTGGGGGAAGGTCAGTTTCTTGTCTGTAAAAACATCCCCATTAAAGTCAAACTGAAGATTAGTATTTAAGATTTAAAAAATGAAGGTTTGAAACCCACGGCAAGTTGTGTTTCAAGAAGAATGAAACTGAAAAATAAGCATAAACGCTTTACCGTTGGTAACCACACCTAAAGTTCTATATCCTGTTCTTAAGTTGTCACATTCTTTTATTAAGTAATCTAAGTAGAGAATCTATGTCAGGAAATGGTGAGACATTTTGGATTGACATGTTACTATTTTCCACTTTGTAGCACAAGATATTTACTGCATCCCTAAAATGTTGTTTTATGAAAACTGCTTTATTTCTAATTTCCTTACTCATTTCCAGAATCGGGGGGATCCAAGTTCACCATTGGTAAATCTGTTTGGCTGCTCTGGGCGCTGGTTTTTAACAACTCTGTTCCTGTGGAAAATCCCAGAGGAACAACCAGCAAAATCATGGTGAATATTCTGCTCACTAAATTCACTTTTAGTTTTACTGATTTGCTTTTTGCATGTTTCCTTTGTCTTCTCTTTGTATAGCTGTCTTACTGACTGTTTTTCTTTATTTTATTTGGGAAACTTCCATTTAATGTGTGTCCTTATAACAGAATAAATGAGCCAAAAGGACATTTTGAGTCTGTCACTATAGGCTGAGGTCACTAGACCTGTCACTAGACCTCAGCCTATAGTGACAGACTCAAAATGTCCTTTTCCTTTACTCGTAATCTCAGCCCAAGTGCTTTTGACAACAAACCTGATCATCTCAAGAGCTCATTAGCTGCTCAATTAGCTTACAAAGGGGGTCAATGAGGTAAAGTGAAGATGGGTATTTTAGTTCGGTCTTTGCAAATATATTTTCTGCTTCCAAACAAAATGTGTCTTTATACTGAGATGACAAAATGGGAACATTTTATTTTTCACCAAACCCTACATGTCCTTTTATTATTTATTTTCCTGCATTGACAATTTTTTTTTTCCCCCCAAAGGTCTTTTTTTGTAGAAGTAATTCTTTAAACATGTTCTTGCAGATTGATATAATCAGAGGCCTCACCAGCTAACATGGAATATTTTTAAAGGACTTCAAATAATTAATTATGTCTTCATTTTCAGACCTTAATGTTGCTGGCGACAATAGGCATTTCTCAAAAACATTACAAACATCGTTTCTTTTTTATTTCTTAACAGCAATATCTGTCAATCCAAATATACTAAATATCTGAGAATTTGTCCTAAACATCACTAATATTTAGACAAATATAGTTTACATAACCATAAAACCCCATCCAACATTAACTGCGAGAATGTATTTATTGCATAGACTAGTCCATATATTTCCTTTCCTTTCTAGCTAAAAGTCAGACTTGAACAATGAGGGGCTGTTAAAGTGTCACATATAAATTGCTACATTTGATGCCAAGTGCTTTGTAACATCAGGGGTTCTGGTATTGGCAAGACTGTTATTTAGGGCAGCTTCTGTTATGGAGTGTTGGAAATAGCATTTATCATCTTTGTAAGAAGTCGTTCCACAGAGATTAGACCAAATTTAATTTAATGATCAGGACTATGACTATATGCAGTGGGGAAAAAAGTATTTAGTCAGTCACCAATTGTGCAAGTTCTCCCACTTAAAAAGATGAGAGAGGCCTGTAATTGACATCACAGTTAGACATCAACTATGAGGGACAAAATGAGAAAAAAAAATTCAGAAAATCAGATTGTCTGATTTTTAAAGAATTTATTTGAAAATAAGGGTGGAAAATAAGGATTATTGTGCTTATTAGGATTAATAAGCACAATTGGTGACTGACTAAACATTTTTTCCCCACTGTATTTCTGTTAAAAAAGCTGAAGAACTAATGGTTTAGTTCTGAAAACTAAACCATTGCTTAAGAACTTATCTGGTTGAATATCAGTAGTGCTTGTTTTTTTTTTTGGTAAGAATTTCAAGGTTTGCTTGAGGATATTAATACTGTGAAAAAGAAAGTTACAATGTCTTTTGACTAATCTTGTTGCTATATAGTTTTATACTACAAGTTGAAAGAACATGTATCAAGGTTTCAGTGACATTTTAGGAGGTTAAACGTGACTCACTGACAAACGACACTCAGAGACTTTCAGCTGCAGGTTTAGAAATTGAAATTGTCACCAGAACCTTAAACTACTTTCTACTCCTGTCATGCTCATGGCTCGTTGATCATCTCCATGTCCAGGTGCTGGTTTGGGCCTTCTTTGCTGTCATTTTCTTGGCCTCCTACACTGCCAACCTGGCTGCCTTCATGATCCAGGAGGAGTACATTGACACGGTGTCAGGGCTGTCTGATAAGAAGGTGAGATCTTGAGTAGATGGTGCAAATAAGAATTTCAAACTACAAGTTTTATGTGGATTTGCATAAGTCAAAAATGAAAAAAAAACATTCAAGATAAACATAAAGCATTTATAACTCTCAACACAAAATTGCCATTTTTGTTTTCTTTAGGAGAACAAAGTGAAGGCTTTCATGAGTCTGATTCCTGTCAATAGAATCCGCAAACCATATCCTGCTGCTATGACACTTTAAAACCTCACGTGTTTTATTAAAGTCTGCCCCACCTCTTTAGAAAACTCCACCCTCCAGGCCTCACTTTGAAAGTGCAAACTTTGAAACTCCTCAGCACTTCATGCTGCAGCGGAGATCAACTCATCTCCCTCATTTTTTCCAGTGACTCACGTTTACTTCCCACTTTCCGTCTGTCATGTTAATCTCTGCCCACCTGTTCCTCTCGTGCAGTTTCAGCAGCCAACAGAGCAGTACCCACCACTGCGCTTTGGTACAGTGCCGAATGGGAGCACCGAGGAGAACATCCGCTCCAACTATCCCAACATGCACCAGTATATGATCCGCAACAACCAGAAAGGTGTGGAGGAGGCCATTGACAACCTAAAGTCGGGGTAAGAAAGAGAGACGATAATGATGGTGGTGGAGGGAGAAATTGCTGCAGGGCTGCTTAAATATGCATAAAGTCTTTGATCAGTTAGAGTGTTATTGACTTAATTTAATTCAGTAACTTAATACACTAAGTGAAACACATATAGATTAGTTACTCACAGAACAGCGTTTTAAAGCTTTTACTTCTGTTGTTTATGATGATTCCACTCACAGCTAATGAAAATAACATATTTAGGAATAGAATATTACATCAGGCCACTAAAAAACATTTCTCTGACAGAAATGTGAGCTTAATAAAAATATATGTCACTCGCTATGACAACATTAGGAACAAGTCTATTAATTTACTATGTGGGTTCCAAGCTTTCTAAGGATGTCAACACAAAAATAAAAAAGAAGAGAAAAAGATATGGACATTTGATTGTTGGGACTCTGGAAACAAGATCAGTGAGAAAACAACCTTCAGAGTTTCAGAAGAAATGCCTCCAATCCTTATCAGCTACCAGAGGGCGTTAACAAAGCCTGTTCATTTACATAGCTTTCGAGTTACCAAACCCTGCAGCATTGACTGCCTACAGGTATGACTGGGAAGGTGTGCAGACAATAGCAAGCTTTTGTCTTTCCTAACCTATTTGATCATATATATTTTTGTAAAGGTTGCATTTGCTCCTTTTTTCAATTAGCCCGCGCTTCTGTGTTGTTGATCTCTATCTGTCATGGAGTTATTTGTGAACGCTGTACATTTAGTGGTAAAGTGACAGTACAAATTGAGTTACTAGTAAGGTAAGGATGTCAAACAGTTTTGTATTTAATTCTGAAAAGATCTCACAGGTTGTGCTTTTTTAGCATATGGTATTACACATTTACCAGCAACTCAAATAAACACTCAATTAGATGTGGGAATCCACATCTTTTATGCATAAATGTCCATCACATAGTTAGTTTAAAAGAAAGTAAATTTTGCTTAATAATATAAAACTGAATTACGTACATTCTGAAACAACTTTCAGTTTTAGTCAAGCTCTCACTGACTGAGAAGTTTATTTCATTAATTTGCAAACATACACTCGGCGGTGCCCATTCTTTACTCTGAGGTGATGGCTATTGTAGTTGGAAGATAATTAATTTACCAAACAAAATGGCCTAATTTCTCTAGGGGTTTAATCCAACACCATGTCAAACACAAAACACACTTTTTCATTGTAACACACCCCAACACTACAGAGGAGCCCACGGCTGGATCCAAGTAATGCATTTTGTAAAAGATTGTTTGGTTTATTTTAGCCTGTATGCTTTCAGTACCAAAGTTTTAACACTTCCACTTGCAACATTAACAATGTTGTACTTTATAATTGCTATTCTGTTCTGCAGGATATATGATGCTATTATTATGTTCTGATTGCATATCCTTTACAATGTTTTAATTGCACATTTTGTGATCCAATAGACAGACAACTATGCTCTTTATTGAACTCATGTCTCGTTTGCTTTTAAAAGCAAATGTATAGCATCCACAAGACAATTTGTTGAGCAAATTTTGACTTTTAAATTGTTTTGGTGTTAAATATCAAGTGTTGTAGCTGCAGATAAAATTTTTTGGTAAATGGACTGAACTTATATAACTTATATCCATTTACCATAACATTTTTTACAATAGTACTTACCCTTGATTCACAGTTTGCCAAATTATTTAAACCCTGTGAACTTTTCTATTGTCTCATTTGAACTCCAAGCTTTATTGTATTTTACTTTAGTCTATATGAGAGAACAGCTCAAAGTAACATAACAGGATCCTTGCATTTCTTTTGCAGACCCATTAAATTAAAATTTTTTGAAACCAGTGTGAACAAGCTTTCAACATGTACAGAGGGATGTTTTCCCCCATTCTTCAACTCAAAATAACTCAAGCTCTGTAAAATTGGATAGAGAGCTTCTGTGAAAATCTAATTTGAAGTTTTGCAACAGATTTTCCCTCTGAACTAGGTCTGGACTTTGCTCAGGCCTTTCTAACACATGGATATACATAAGACTAAAGCAGTCCATTGTATTTTATGTTTTTTGGTTAATGTTGTCGTCCTGTTCAAGTTGAAACTCTGCCCTTGTCTGGAGTCTTTTGTAACCTTTAAAAGTCTCTCTTTAACACAGTGTGACCCTGTCACCTCAATCTTATACAGGGTGATGTACACGTTTAGTTTTCTGCCACACATACCATTTTTTTTTTTCATAGGTCAAACAGTTTAGTTTTCATTGGATCTGACCAGAGCACATTCTTTCACACGTTTGGTTCACCCTGCTTGGTGTGTAGCAAACTGAAGATATTACATCTTTCATTAATGCCTTCATTTTTCTGACGTTCCTGTAAAGGCAAGATCTGTCAAGTGGATGGCTAATAGTTGTCCTGTTCATAAATTCTGTCACCTGAATTGTGGATTTACTGTAAAAAACCCCAGAGTCATGGGCCTTTTTGATTATTTACCAAGTTACCGGGGAGGACAGATTATTTAAATGGTCATTCATTTGAAGGTTTACAGTTGTTCCATAATCTTTTAATTCTCAAAACATGGCTTGAATAGTCCTTCATAAAATGTTGAACCATGGAAAATTGTTTTATAACCCATTCAAAAATTAATCCCTGAACTGTCTGGCATGTTCAATAGTTTAAATAAACTTAAAAAAGCCGTGGATGCCTTCATGGAACAGCTGGATTTGTCCTGATAAGACATTAACCACAGATAAACTACATTTACTAATTAAGTGACTTCCTAAGAAATGTGTTCCCTTGGATTTTATTTTGGGGTGTCAAAGGTAGCTGAACATAAATGATTTTTAAACAATGTATATGGTCCTTTGTGTTGGCCACTTACATAAACTCATTAAATCACTAAAGTTTGTGATTTGATGAGACTAGATGTGAAAAGTTTGAGATGTACAAACTGTACACCAAACCTGTAAACTCTTTATTTTTTGAGAAATTTTATCCTTTACATGAGGCAGTTGTTTCATCCACACTCGGCTCAGTTACACAATCCTCTTGCGTGACTGTGAGAGCATTGATCTGTGCTACCTCAGAAGCTTCAGCTAACTCTTATAACCTCTGAGGTCCCATCAGGATCATTGTTGCAGCATGAAGGAGGAGGAGAGAGAGGCAAACAAACAGCCAAAGAAAATAAACGGCTTCTTAATAATACATACCAACCACAACAGCAGTGGTGGGAAAATCATGACCACCAAGCTCCTTACAGTAAAATATACATTGTGCAATTAATTCTGTTCAAGAAGTGCGGGGGTTAAGATTGAGGGGGAGTAATGCAGACGAGACACATCTGAACAAGTTTTGATGTGCTCCATGACGATACATTCCTTTTATCATATCTGCTCATCATCCTTGTGCCTCCTACATCAGTAACTACCTCTCTTTATCTATCTCTTCATCTCACTCCCTCTCTCGTTATCCACTGTTTATCTCACTCTGCTTATCTCCCTGGATTCATCCCAACTTGATATTATTTACAAAGGAAACATAAGTTCATGCCTTCAAAGCCAGATGTCATGAAGATTCCTGGAATTTCTGACAAACATTGCGTTTCCATATTTTCCCCTCTCACTTTTTCCTTACAATCATTTATTCTGCTTTGTGTTTCCCTCCTCCCTCATGAACTCCTTGCTAACAGCTAATGGATGTCTTTGCTGTTCCTTAGCAGTTCCTTTTCCCATCCCTCACGTAATCTCATCTATCATCTCTTCATCATCCCTCTTTCCTCCCCTTCCTCTCTCCTTCGTAGACATAACCTCCTCACCTCTTACAGTTTTGCATCCTGAAGCGCAGTCTGCTTCTATGATGGGCCTGGTTGTAGCATGCTGCTCCCTCAGTTTGAATATAAATGAATGGGAAGTGGAAGAGCAGGTGTACTGACAAATTTATCATCATATCCTCAGATATGCATCATCAGTCTGAGCTGAGCTGTTAAATTCAGTCTATTATTTCATTATGAATGGTTTTAATTCACTTTTTATCTCCATTCATTTTTCACAGCCTGCCTAGTTTGAAACTCCTGTGAAGCATTTCTATGTTATTATTAGAGCTGTGAGTCTTGCTTGACCTCACATTTATAGTTGATTAAAAGTGTTTGGTAAACATTTTAATACATTGTGTCTGTGCTATGTGTGTATGGCGAGGAGAGGAAGTCTCCATTTGATTTGTTTCTTTTTATCTTATGATATTCAGATGTAATATACTCAATCAAGGGAATTATTGTTTTTATTCTTCACCGGCACTGCAAACTTTCAGTTCTTTTATGGTGATGCATCAACTTTGAGATTCAGCTTAAAAATGTGTTTATTTATTGTTTTATAAAAAATATGTGAATTTCATCTTACTTGTTGCAGTATTTTCAAATAGCTAACAAAAACTACTTCCCGGTTTGCAAAACTGCTACATTATGTTCAATCTGGAGCTAAAAGTTCAAATAAATTAGATTTTTCTGGATGAAAGGAGTGAAAATGTGCAGAAAACATTTTGGTTAAGCCAGTTTATCAAGCTGAACCAATTTCCTAATCATATAAGCGCAAGTAATTTCTCTTTCTTTCTTGAAGCTGTTTCAGCAAAGCACCATTCTGGCAGTTTTAGAACAGGTACAGAAAAGTAATGTGGTGCAGTGGTATTTCTAATACATCGAGATGCAGGGAATCCTGAAAAGGAGGTTTCCTGTCCTTCAAGGGAGCTTCCTGAGTATCCTGAGTCAACAATAGAACTGAGAGCTAGTTCTAGACTAATGAGATATCACACATATTTTTTCAAATTAACATTTAACCGTATTTGTGACTGCCTAGGGAGCCTAAATTGAGAGCTTTTGAAGAGAAAAATCCTAATCTGTGATGACTCAGTTGCCTTTTACTTTTAGACACTTCAGTAGACATACAGTCTGGTAGAGTAGTTCTCTTAAGATATTATAGAATCATGGAAACTTCATGAGAGATTTTACAAGTCTCAAAGTAAACTAAAAGAGCTAATTTACACCTGAAATGATTGTAGCTGTGGTGTTTGGATCATCCGGATACTTTTTAAGTTTGTCCATGAAATTATCTGCATACGTGTTAAGAAATGGGAAATGGATAACATTTTGAATGTGACTTCAACAGAACTGTTGCTGGAGAATGCTGGCAAGATCAACATGTCTGCACATTTATGTAACAATCTGTGTTTCTGCAGGCAGCTGCAGATGGAGATTACAGCAACTATGAGCCTTTCTCCTGCTGAGCTAAAGCGGCATTCACTCCCTTTTACTTGAATCTCAGCCTCCCCTGTTGCTGCATTGTATTCTGTTCTTTTGTGGCTATTGTAGGAGGAGAAATGACATCTTTGCCTCCATCATGATAAATATCTCCTTGTAAGATTTTTGAAAGTTGGTGCAGAATTGTGTGTAGAAATTGGCCTCCTTTAAAATCAGTTTTATTTTGTGCATGGTTGTTTTTATAGTGCTGGTTTTTCTGCCAATTCCGTCATTTTGTGTGCTTGTTCTATAGTCATTTAGCTCCAGGGCAGTGATTTCCAATTCTGTGATGTAATTTTCCACCTTCATTCTTCCCTTGCAGAAAACTAGATGCCTTTATTTATGATGCTGCTGTGCTGAACTATATGGCCAGGAAGGATGAGGGCTGCAAGGTAAGGAATAGGTCTGCCATTTCACAGCTCTGCACACTGACACACTCATACATATGGGCAGGAGATCCCTGTAAGCTATCTAGATGAACATTTCTATAAGGGCCAAATCTGCCTTCAATAAATCAAACAAACACATCAGACGCCATTTTATTGATCCCTTGGGCCTCTAGCTAAATTAATAATGTCATTTTTAGACAGCACTGATGTTGATTTATTTATAAGGTTGCATCTGATGCGGCTCTTGCAGGACGGATAAAAATCTCTCAGTCATAATTTGTAATGATGTTTGTGTGAGGCCCACGCTCCCAGCTGGTTCATACAACAGCCACTGCTGCAGTAATTACTACAACTAATGTAAAGCTGCACTCCCTCCCAAAAACCATTTCTCATTCTCCAGCGCTGGGATTTTAAGGGACGTAAATATTTAAACAGAGATAACCGCACTGAGGCAGCAGTGACAGGAGGGATGTAGTAATGTTTATTTACCTATGTGTGCTTGATCCCATAAGGTGATGACCATTGGGTCTGGGAAAGTGTTTGCCACCACAGGCTACGGCATCGCCCTGCACAAGAATTCTCGCTGGAAACGACCATTAGACCTGGCTCTGCTGCAATTAGTTGGAGATGGTAAGAAAAAAAAAAGACAGTTCACCTTACATGCAGTTGAAGAAAAAGAAAATTTAGACTTGATTTTTTTTTTTTATTCCATGTAATTAACATATGACTGAGTAATAAGACTGGATCATACCAACAAGAACTCATTTTATATTTAATTTCTCTGAGGAAAATTTAAACACAACCAGGTGCAGATATTAGTCAAGCAGCAGTGTAAACACCTGCATTTGAGATGAGAACAATTAATAGAGGCATAAAAATGGTAAATCTCTTCTAAATTTTTGAACCAGGTTGCCTGATATGTGAAGCATATCCTAAGAAAGAAAAAGTACTTCTGAGACAC
The DNA here is from genome assembly GCA_903067095.1 of Girardinus metallicus. NCBI lineage: Eukaryota > Metazoa > Chordata > Actinopteri > Cyprinodontiformes > Poeciliidae > Girardinus > Girardinus metallicus. The sequence goes on along the minus strand of CAEGAE010023175.1, from coordinate 4,769 downwards.
TACAACACAGAGATACTAAAGAGGATGAAACAATTCCTGAAGCATCATAAATTTCATCCAGGCAAAAAAAAAAGTGCATGTGTTACAAAAAAGTCTTGTATTGTTATCGCAGCAAAATCTAAAATATGTGAAACAATCTGATTTCATGACTTAAACACTTCCAATCTGTCAGTTCCATTTGCAGGTGTGTACAGATTACTTTATGTAAAATCTTTGACATGAGGAGTAGCTTAGAGATAAGCTCATGAGTAACTTTCTCAAACTATTGCTTACCAGTCTCTTACTATCATAGAAAACACAATGCCATAGCAAAATAAAACTGCCTTTAACACGACTCCATCACCACATTACCCTGCCTGCCATTTTTTTATGTAAAAAATCTCACGATATAATTTTGCATCTTTCATAATAATAATATAATAGTAATAATAATAGTAATAATAACAAAAAATAAGTTCACAAAAAAGTACCATATCTAGTCATAATGTGGGAGAACATTGAGAATTCAACCCCACTGTTCTATACACCCACCACGATGAACATGAGAACATCAAAAGCAGAGTACAAACTTCAAAGACATTCCAGGACTTAATGTGCAGAAAGAAAGAAAACAAATCCCCCTTATGTTCCCACTTTTAGACCCACATGACATGGGCTTCAAAGTGCTAGTAACATGGCTGTATGGGAAAAGGGTGAAAGGAACACAACCTCATCTAGATCAAGTTTTGTGAGGTTTTGAGTTTAGGCCATCAAATCCAGGTGTCCTCTAAAATGTTTGTTTCTATTGCCTCAAGCATTGATTCTGGCAACAAAATGCTGGTTCACAGGAAAGAACCATTTTCAATCTACTATCCTACTTCTTAGCAGTTAGAGTTATTGAATCTTAGTTGAAACACTTTGTATAACTTTCAAATTTAGCAATGCTGCTGTCAGTCAGAGATAAGCTGATTCAGACTACAGTCTGTTCTCAAACATAATTTTGTTAGTACTGTAATGAGGAAAAATGTGATGTGTGCAATAAAACTGTCTATGCATTTTGATGCTTTAAAACTTAATAAAGCAGGTACCATCAAACCTTTACTGGAAACTTGCCGGAAAACCAATATGAGTAATTAAGCCAATTAAGAATCGACTTAAACATGGACATCAGTCTAACAGTGGAAATACAGTGGTGGAAAACCCTACAATATAACAGCTGGGTTTTTTTAATATATAAATCAGACATCATGCTATAAGCAAAAGAATGATTAATGATGGCCATCAGGAACTGGTCCTGTGATACTTCTGGCTTCTTGAAAACACTCTTGGAGGCACAATTTAATCCTCTCTATAGGGATAGGGATGGGCAGTTATTAAATAAAATGCAAGAAAAATGATAGAATCTTGGCATGTGCTCGTGCGATGGTTCAGAGCAAAGGTTTGAAGATGAGAATTAACAATACATCTCTTATCTTAAATAAACTAATTAGTACAAAATGAAAATACTTTGTCAGTGCTGTAAGGATTCATTGATTCTAATGGTGAAATTTTATTCTGATCCAGAAAGAAACTTAGAACTTTGAAAAGTTTGATAAAGCAGCCTATTTGTGATGGTTTAATTATTTTTTTCTGGCCAAGCAGTTTCACAACTGGTTTTGAATTTTAATAAAACTGACATGAGAATGTTTCCTTTCTAAGTTAGTCTGGACTTTATGATTGGGTGAAGAATGAAGAAGATAATTAGTGAAACAGACAGGTGGAAGAAGACAGAGAACTCATTAGAGTTTAAAATGTATGAAAAAGTTATACAAGTCACTAGTTAAAGGAAAGAGAGCAAAACTTGTAAGAAATGACAGCTGTTCAAATCAGTGTTCGAGGTCAAGAGCCAAACCAGTCACACATGATTAAGATTTTTAAATTTTTCTCTCATTTATACGATGCATTATCTTTCCTTTTTCATTTCTGAACTTTCTCTCATATCTTATTCACACATTCAAATACTGTTAGCTGATACACCAAGAGATAGGGTCCAAGTTAACCCTCCTGTTATGTTGCGGGTAAAAATGTAAATTCCATTTTTATGTCCAAGTGAGTAAATGAGTAAGTTGTTGTCATTGATCCTTTATTTGTGAGAAATTTGTGTGAAAAAAAAAAACATCATTGCACAAATATTGATTGAAATGGTTAGTATTGGAGTTAATAATCAGATACAAAAATGTTTTGGAGGAATTTTTTGGTTTCTGACACTATTGCATGATTAAACACTACCCTGGTCAAATTGACCCATGAACATTATTGCTGTACCTCAGAAAGGATCATAACAGGAGGGTTAAATATACTTATATACTTAGTTGAAAATGTTACTTCAGTAATAGACTTTCATATCTGTTTTATACAAAATTGGGTTTTATTTGACATCCTACATCTATTGAAGGTATAAAACAGGCAGAACAAAAATCTGAATAGTATAAAAAAGCTGAAAAATAGGACAGCTCAGTGTAATTTATTTACTAGTTTAACAATTCTCCCAGACAAAAAGGATCTTTAAACTGTAGGTCAAATAAACAAATCAATAAGTATGTGTAAGAAATTCTGTTTGTTCATCCAAGAGTGTGAATAAATTTCCATGATTATTTGTGGGACCAGCATGTTTTTTTGCTTCCACTGTTTTGCTTAATTGTGCTCTTCGGGTTATTCATTTGGAACCTAAAGTCTGAGCTGCAGCAATCATGTAATCAACCTCAAATATATATTAATTTATCAGGCGCTGTAAAATGCACTGTGGCCCTAAACGGGTTCTGTAATTGGTCCTCGTAATCCAACTCTTTGTTAGAGGGATGTCATTTCCTTTTTCTCACATGGTCAGTCATCAAATTGGCTCCCCTGAGGAGTAATTTAGCCTCTTTGCAATTAGTGAACAAGAGATGGTGGCAAATGCCTCAGTGCAAGCAGTGACAGCAGCTCCCAGGGGCAGATGGCCCTCCTGGCTGATGGCACATGGATATTAAAAGTAAAATATGCCTGTTCCTTCTTAAAATGAGATGTCTGACTGTTTTATTTGATGTCCTTCTATATTTCTTTCTAATTCTGTAACAAGATGGAAGAACAGAACTGCTTCTAAAAAGAGCTTCAACTTCCCTCTGCACTAATGCAATTAAATGGGGTATTATACATTCGGATGCCTATCCATATTTATGTATATTAACTTAAATTGCAGCCACAGACCAAAGACCAGAGCTATTTGCATTACCTTTGTATGCAGAAACAATATTGCATATTGAAAGCTTATGTTGATTAGTTGGGTTGTTTTTAACTACGGTTGAGAAACCAATTCTCTACTTTATTGAGAGTCAGTTTTTAAAAAACTGACTTTTAAGTGTAAATGTGATTACATTTACTGATATGTTCTAGGACTTCATTTTCATTGTAAGCTTTGACAAAATTTTGTTTGTGAGAAAATCTGAGGTGTAACAGTGCTTGTAACATAATCTCTTTAAGATGAGATAGCTTTCTGCCGAGTTACACTCGGCTCCAATGGAGTTTAGAGAAATAAACTACCTTTAAGGAGATGCTAAAGGAACACCCAGATGCAGAAGTATATGCACTTATAAGTGCTGACATTGTATTTCAGTGAAAATCCCACAGCAGCATACATCCAAAGTTTGCCTCCACCACACTGTTTCTTTGTGCCTCTCACACAGCTTCATGCTGACTGAGCAAAAGCAATAAAAATCACCAGCACGCACATGCACACAAAAAAGATAAAAGAAAATGTGAATATGAACATCTTTTGGCACTGAAGGTAGGAAAAACTGTCGCAGTACAATACACTTGGGGGAAATTGATTTCTTTGGTTGTTTACATCCTTTTTTAAATTGCTCTGAGTTTCCATTGAGCCAGATGTTGATCTTCATTTTATAGGCAGAAAGAAGAGTCTGATGTTTGTGTGGATCTGCAGTCTTCCTGTCTTGCTTTGTGTATTTCCACAGTTGGAGTTTTGTTGATTAAAAAAACAATGTGCATTGGCATCCACTCTGCTTTTTCCATCAAATTTTGTTTAGACATTTTTTTAAAAACTTTGGTGTAAACAGCGCAGGACAAGATGATTAATACATTCGTCCCTGAATTAATTCACAAAATAGAGCTTTGAGAACACCCAAACATGTGCGCCTCTAAACATTTCAGTATCATTATTGTCCTAAATGTTGTTATCGTTAAATATTTAGTGAAAATTACTCAGTAGAGATTCTTTGAATGATGTCTATGAGCACACAGAAAAATCATGTGCAGCGTAGCATTTTTACCCAACATCCCTGCTTTCGTTCTAACAGTGCAAGCTTTTGCTCATTTAGCCACATAAAAACATGCACTTACTCTACCAGCAGTCAAAACAGCACATTTCTAATGCAATATGCAGATCAGCTTTATGTCTGCAGGTATTTGAAATGTAAATTTTACAGAGAGGGGATAAAATAAATAGAGCTTTGAATGCTGTGCTGTAATTACACAGCTCTGTGTGTGATTTATTTTCTCCTAAATTCATCCCTAAAAAACTGTTTCTGGTGGAGGGTTGTTACTTTCACATCCAACTTTATAATTTTTTTTTTATTCGTTGCATTATTGAAGGTAAGAATATGAACTAAAAGTTTTATGTATGTTTATGGTTTCTGTTCATTTGAAATGTTCTATTTTTATTTGCACAAAATATGAAACTGATTATTTTCATTCAGACAACCATTTTCCACTGCCTAATTCTGACTTTTCCCTGACTTTTCCCTTATATAGTGATA
>CAEGAE010023170.1:0-55841 GCA_903067095.1 Girardinus metallicus | reverse complement strand
GGTTAGGATTAGGATTATGGTAAGGGTTAGGCTGTAGAAAATAATGGAAGTCAATGAGAAGTCCCCACAAGTGATGAAAACACGACGGGGGGTGTGTGTGTGTGGGCGTGCGTGTGCGTGTGTGTGTGTGATGCACAAAACTCTACAGTCGCAGACTTGACTGTACCTGTCCTTGCTGCGGCTGTGTGATTATGATCTGTCCGGGCTGGATGGTGGTGGCGGTCTGCGCTCCAGCCTGCTGACCCTGCTGCGTGCCTTGCACCTGCACGGCTCCGGGCTGCTGGGCCAAGGTAAAGTAGTACTGCACCGGCTCTGCAGGAGCTACTGACTGACGCATCTCCTCCTGTTAGTGTCACACACACACACACACACACACGTATTGAATCAGTCCACTACATCTCCATGAATTATTTTTGCAAGTGTAATGCTAGAGCGGAGCAGGGATGATAAATAACTGATGGGACGTGGCTGGGGAAGAGTAACGTAATCTGCAGACTGGGTGATAATACTTCGGTAGTTTGGAGACGTACTTGATGAATATAATCCACTTTATTATATTACTTGTAGCATGATTAACATGACTACTGAATAATGTCAGGAACCATCCACGCTCTCTGCCCTCTTCCTGTAACATCAGAGTTTGTTTGCATTCAAACAAACTGCTGAATAATCTGTTTATTTAGCAGATTAGAGTCTCGCTCGCATGGTGGTTGAAACTGTTATTAGTTTTTAATAATTAATAAAAACTGACCCGTGCCGCCCTGTTTCATAAGTGAGTAATGAGCAGGGCTTCGTCAGGACGATGTTCCTCCACCCCCAGAAGTGTAAACACCCCTCTCCCAGCTCCATGACAACACAGCTGAGAGTGTAGGATGTTTACAAGCCTGGAGACAGTCCACTTGACAACAAATTTAAATATCTCACTTTTCCATCTGGCGCACTAGCCTGACATACAGACATTATTTGCCTGCTCCCTCATTACATATATATGTCTTTAGATCCTGTTATAGACACTGAAATGATCCTGGGAGCAAACGGATTGTTTTGCAAATAGTCAACAGCACTAAGAACCATTCAGGAGCATGAGTTAGTTTTATTTCTGGAGTTAGCGCTGGCTGTTTGTGGCAGTAAGAAGCTGCAAACATCCGACTGAAAGCCCTCGCTGTCAAAAGTCCAGCTTCCAGTCAAGGATGTTTACAGCACCGCGGTGCCGACAGAGACGGCCACTCTGGTGACTGGCTCATCTAGATGTGAAAACCTGAATGTGTAAGCAGCAGGTGGAGCCGGTTTATGCTCGATTGCATAGGCAAACATATTTGACACAATTGAGATCTTGTTGTGTTGCCGTCATAGCTTTAATCAGCTAAATAAAAATAGCAGGAAGGAAATGACATGCGCACATTTCCACGCTTTTCTGCCCGTTTATGAAGTCGATAATCTCTTGCACTGCTATCTATACTGTTACTACTGTTCACTCTAAGTATTACTGTGTTATGTGCTCAGTTTGGATGCATTAACAAATGGTGGTTAAAATCTGAATTTCAGATTTTTCGGGCCTCACCGGCAACTAGCTGGTGTAAAATTAATATTGGATCTTTCCCTCTCTGTTGGTGAACACACCAAGGTTAAGAGAAACCGGGTGAAAACAACACTCTTCAGTGAGGAAGTTGCTTCAGAGGAAAGAAGACTCACAGCTAAGCTCTAAATTAATCATGCTCCAGGGATATTTATCTATTAACTAATCTTTTTTCAGAATGGAAATAAACATTTTTGGAGTAGCACTTAAAGCTCATCAAAGATATGTTGTCCAAAATACCAGTGGAAAAGTCAGTCAGAAGCTACTGTAATGTAATAAAAATGTCCAGTAAAAATTATCTGAGAATTGCTTTTTTTATATTAAAACACAACTAGTTTTATTTTTCTAAATTTCTAATTGATTTACATTGCTTTCCTATCTTTTGAGAATTACCTCTCCACTCCCCATCAGAAACTAAGTTCTAGTTGAACACAAATCATCTACCAGGAGTATGAATAAGTGTGGTCTACTTTTGGTTTTAAAACTAAGTCAGAGAAAGCAGAAAAGCTGTAACACTTATGAAGAAATTGCATATTTCATATGACATGTTGAGAAATGTTTGCGGTTCATTCAGTCAGTAGGTGGATGCTGAATTTGGAAATATTCGGCAGCAAGTCTTCATAATATATTGTGATATCAATATTGTAAAGGACCGTTTAGAATTCAGTAACTGTTGGCAAATATTTTCCAGGGTTTCCCCCAGTGATTTATAGGCCTGGCGGCCCGCCATGCTTTACTAGTCCCACCGCCAGGCTGAGCCTTTCTTGTTTATGTTTTTAGGAAAATAATAATAATAAAAATAAAAAAAAACGCTTTTTTTTTTTTTTTCTAAATCCGGCTTGCAAGCGTCTCTGTTGCTCTTAGAGTTTCACTGGCGGAGCAGATTTATTTCTAGAAGCTAAAAGATATAGCTAAAACTATAGGTTTATAGTTTCTGCATTTAAAGCCGGACCAATCTCACCGCTGGCGCCTCTGCGCGTCGCCTCGCGCGCTGCGGCAGCTGGATGTCTTCAGTTTACCTCAGCGCGGATCGCGCGCGCCTCCTTTCACTCGAACTGGACAATGGCTGACCTGTATGGATATTTACGTCAACCTCCTGTGAGGAATTATGTTTCTTTCCAGAGTTTTTGATCAAGGTAGGAGTTTAAACCCCACCAAGTTAGTTCTGTTTGCATGAACCGCAGTAATAACTTGCAGTCGCGCTTTCAGAGCGAGTGCTGAGGATGATTTATATTTGTGGACAAAGAATTTTGTGCGGCTTGTCCATCTCAACACGCTGCCCAGCGCCCGGCTCTGTCTGCGCTGATAAAGTTTATGTCTGTGGTCCCGGTTGGCCGGAATGTTAGTGGTTAACGAACCAGCGCTAACCTCATCATGCAGGTTCAGCCCGGTGAGGAGCTTTCGCACTCGCCTCGTAGTCACGCTTCTCGCCGGTTTTATATTATTTTATTATTATTTTTAGTATTAGTTTTCCGGTTACACGATGCATCAAACCATATCAAATGCTTTGTCCACTTAGACAGAGTTAATGTGCGCGGCTGCGGGGAGATCTGAGAAACTCCACCAACCAAAACAGTTTCTGTGGCCCTTATTAAAAACTCAACAGACACGAAAAGGAAGCGCTACTAAAGCCACATTAGCAGCATTTAATTAAATCTCCCGTTTGTTGCGCATCTCCGCGCAGTGCAGCGGACTTAACTCATCATGCAGTGCCGGTCCAAAGCTGTAGGAAGCCTTGAGCAGAACTTGACTCAGGGGCCCCTTTTGTTACTGAAAACATCAGCACCTCTAACAGCCTCTGTGTTGGATTTAATCTGGGAGAGGAGGAGTAGTTTAATTGGTGAACCTAAACACCAACAAGTTATAATTGCAGTTTACTAATTTGTATTTGTGAACAAACAGAGCTCAAACTCAAAGATTAAACTCACAGCATCAGATTGTTGCTATGGTAACAAAACAATCCAACCATGAATATTGTTCTTTGAACTTTTACAAAGTAAACTTGCCAGCTCCTTAAAATCTTACATTTAAATGTTAAACAATTTCAAATATTTTCATTTATGTATGCTGAAAGCATTAAATCAAATTTAGCAGGATTGATCGTCTCAATAAATAAATGTTACATTTATGCATTTGTGGTCTGTTTTCAAATATTAGCATATATGGGGCCCCTGAAGGCCTGGGGGCCTTAAGGAGTCGCTGACTTAATTTGGATTAAACAGAAGTGCAAATAATTGATATTCATTTTAATTGTATTTTTTGATTTGTTGTTTTTAAGATTCTATAGCAGTGGGTTTAAATAGCTTTTCACTGGTGGTTTACTGTAACATATAATTACTCAGTAATATTATGTCCACAAAAACACAGTGGACAGCCGGTGGTGCCCCGACCACCGGGCTTAGCAGGTTTTCTGAGGGAAACCCTGTTTTCTAAGTGCAATAAGTTCAGCCTCACTGCAGGAGATGCCTACCTAACATAAACTACAGCTCCTGTACACAGTGTGATCTCTCCTCTGCGTAGAAATATTGACAAGTTATGGCAAAACATTTTCAAATGTAGTTCTATCTTCAAATACTATAGTTCTTAAAGACAAATCTTTTTTTTTTTTAAATCTGTATTGGCAGGTTGGAAATCAGCCAACTGTTGAAACTCTAGTCTTTAGATGGTGTACTTGGATGTCTTTTTATCCAAAGGGATGTTTACTCTTATGGTTTATACTTTTAATATGTTCCTATTTAAGGGAAAGAGAAATTAATTGGCTGCAGTAGGAATTGGTGCAAAATGATCCACAACATTAAAAGTAACTTGCTGCGTTTTTTTGTTTGTTTGTTTTTTTTTTGTTGGAAAGTCTAAAATATAAGTTGACATTTTTTAAATCCTTCTATATTTCCTTCTAAAACATATTTTTTTTTAGCAGTGTGAGGTAAATCCCTCATTTATAGATGAATAAAAAAATCCTTAAAAGCACACACTGCTGTGTGACACCCAAACGTGTAATGTTCTGTTAAAAACCTCTCGGTTTTCCCTGTGACTGGGTGACAGCAGGGTGTGTGTTCCTACCTGTCGTTTAGGGGGCTTCAGGTCATCCCGGGGCACGATGTCAATAAGGAAGTCAAACTGGTCAAACTTTGTTATCGCCATAGCAATGTCATTCCTCTGCAGAAACAAGAAACACAGAAGGTCAAGTGTAATTATCCTAAATCTATATATGCATCTCCTATATATAAACATGCCTCATGGACTGAGTGCATCACTCCCAAAATAACAATGCAGTTTTCAGCAGCAGTGAAACAGTCGTTTGCTTTAACAACTGAGGTAGAAGAAGAGTGAACATGAGTTTAAATACAAATTATTTTATTTATATATTAATAACAAAACTTAAGAAAAAAAAACTTGCTAAAGCTTCAATTAGTAAGTGTTGGTTGTAATTGTAGCATACGAGAACAGACTAAAAACAAGAACAAATGTGTAACTACTGCTAGCCTAGATCAGTGAGATGAACATTCGACTTTTAGTGAATAAAGGCCAGCCAGTCACTACAACAGCCCTGCCAGAAATGTGTCCGAGATAAGTGGGAAAGAACAGGAATGACATTTTCCTCCCGGGCACATGCTTGGCTTCTATACCCTTTCCTACATCCACAGCGGTGTGTTATCTCTGTGGAATTTTCCACAGGATATTGGCTGTCAGGACCCCCCCATTGTGGCCTTCCTTGTAATGCAGGCTATTTATAGTACCTTGATTAATATCTGGTAACATCAGGTCACATCTACACTTGCTCTATTGATGAGTGTTGTTATGGTGACCCAGTTGGCGTGGCCTCTCCGCACACCAGGAATCTGCATATGCGTGAGTAAATGGAGGACATCGCTTTTTTTACTCAGTTAAGCCAAAGTACAATAACAGACTCATGAGTACAACCCGGCTAACGCCTCATATTCATGGTAAAATTGTACTGACATGCTAATGCTAGTCTGTCACAACAGGGCAATTAATTGCATGATAAATTAAAATGAGCGTGACAATTCCCATTCTGATGATTAATAATTTTTTGAAGGGCAACTTTGTTCACAGACACTTCGTAATCCATTTTCTTCATGGTTTTGGTTGTTCCGTTTTATTTGGGATATTTAAAATATCTTCCAGTTCTAATGTTAAATGTTCTTTACAAAATTAACGTTTAATAGTCCTTGAGAAGGCTAAGCGAACTTGTATTATTATGCCATTATCAATATATTACTTGAAAATGTTCTCAAAAGAAGCAATATTATCGTTTATCACAATAATTACTGGGTCAATTTATCGTCCAGTAAAAATTGTCATAATAGGCCTACTGACATGTATACAGACAGTAGATTAGATTCTTTTGTTGTTTGGGGGTTTAATTAAATGTAAACTATGCAGATTTATAAAAAACACAGATGTTAACCCACTTGAAAAAGACCAAAAGGTTTTGATAACAACCACAACTTTAAACTTGTTGTGGTTTACATCCCTCCCACTGCACCAATGGGAGGGATGTAATGCACGACAACCAGATAAGATACAGGCTGATTTTACTCTAACTCCTGTTTTCTCTTGTATTTATTCATGTTCTAAAGTTTTCATAAAGCAGATCAGAAACAATGAGTTACCATCCCCACACTCTTTATCTCAATGGAGGATGAAAGAATTTAACAGAGATGATCTTTAAGGGGAGATCGAAAAAGAGCTTTCAACAGCGACATAAAGGCACTAAGTGAACAGAAGGCGACAACAGAAAATATCTTCAAACAATAATCATTTATATATACACACAAAAAAAAAAGGTAACAACATAAATTAAAAAGTAGTCAAAGGGTTAAATTTGTTCCTGGTCTTAAAACTTTCAAAGCTCTGGTTATCAAGAGGAAGAGGAAGTGAAAACAGGAAAGCAGATGTCACGCCACTCAAAGTGTGTCTGACCTGTAGTGTACGCCTCTTGTTGTCCTCAGTGTGGATCCACGCTCTCAGGGTGAGCTCTGTGATAAAGATCTGAGCGGCTTTGGCAAACAGGACCGGAGCTTCGGCGCTGATCATCTGTAGAGAGGACAGTGTCACACCTGATTAAACATGCCTGTACAAAGTAACATGAATAACCCCGAGTTAAGGAGGAAATACCAAATGCACCGAGATGGAACAATACTACAACACACTAAAAGAACATCTATGTACTCTCATTAAGGCCGAGAGATAACAGTTTGCTTTTCATTAAAAGCATGCATTTCATTTGAGTAAGTCAGTGAAATCAAACTAATGGACATTCACATATAGTCTCAATGTAGATCATGTGCTATATTAATCACACACCCGGCATAAATGCAGTAAAAGCTGCTGTGTCAGAGCTGACAGAAGGGTCTCTCCCAGATATGTTAGTGATCTGCTGATCTCTTTACTGCTCTAAGCTCCTGCTTTACTAAGAGGATAGGACGCCACTCTTGACACGGCACATTGAAGGCACACGCATGTTTTCTAAGCTTTCTGCAGGAGACCAAACTTTTTGTAACGGGAGCAAAATAATCTCACTTTCATGAGTCATGACTGAATACAATTGAAGACGTCAGGAGATCCGATATGTCCGCCATAGCCAATAAAGTTAGAGATCACCTAAGCAGATCCGAGGAACGAGGTAATGGCATCAAGATTAGAGGACTATAGAAACTTTTTTAGCCACTTAATGAAGTTTGTCCTTTTTATACTGCTTTGTTTCTAGAGACTTTAATTCATCCGTCCATCTTCTATATCCGCTTAATCCTTGCAGGGTCATGGGAGGCTGTGTCTACCTCCAGCTGTCAATGGATGAGTCGTCAGTAGGGCTGCACCGTATTAGGAAAATAAATACTAGCCATAGCATTGCAGAAAAATGAGGGTACTGAACATGATTACCACATTTCTGTCTCTACTTTCTTTGTCGTAACAAAACGTTCTCTGTGAGCTTCAGCATCCGCTCTCTGAAGTCTCCATGAGGTGTGGTCGATTAAGGGCAGCTCAGGTTCATTTAGCTAGCTAAAAATATCACTGATATGAAGAGAGTTAACGCTTTTCACTTGGAATATATTATCCTTTCAGATATTGGACTCACGCAGCCCTTTAAAATTACAATATTGTGATTTTAAAGGATTGTAATTTGATTATATTGGGCAGTTTTTGTTTGTAGAGGAATGCATAGCGAGAGCGCTGCAGTTCAAAACTTTTAACACCTGTTGGTCACAACTGGGAAAAAAAAAAAGAAACACATCCATGACTACTAATACAGGAGAATAGGCAGCAAAGGGTTTAATGATCAAGCTTTTCCAGCGTCATTGTGGTTCGTCAAGTTTGTGGAAGTTTTATGGATTTGATTAACAGGGGAAGAAAATGTAATTCTCTACTAAAAATGACTAATTTTTATTTCTGGCAGATTGATTAAAATTTTATTCAATTATTAATCCCAAAGGGAAATTAAATGATGCTGTAGCTCATTAATTCAGATTCTTCAAAGAGTTGTTGAGGATGGTGATAGCGGTCTGTATTGCAGCGAATCTGAAGAAGCCTCTGACTGAAGATACTTTTCTCAAGACAGTCTCATGTAGAGGATGGTCAGGACTGCCCATGACTTTCTGAAATTTATGAGGATTCCTTCTTTGCATAATAAAATTAAGAAAGTTATGGACAACAATAATTGGTGCATAGTAGTATCTTGGTTAGAGATTACGATGTGACTAACCCATCAGTTACGATGTGACTAACCCATCAGTTACGATGTGACTAACCCAAGTGACTTGAGAATCTACCAAGTCACTTTAGGGCAGGGGTGCCCAAAGTCGGTCCTGGAGGGCCGGCATCCTGCATGCTTTTGTTCTCTCCCTGGTGACAGTAACAACCTTTTCAGCACGTCAATGTTCTTGGTAGTTCTTCTAATGAGCCATCATTTGGTCCAGGTGCGTTAATCCAGGGAGAGAACTAAAACATGCAGGATGCCGGCCCTCGAGGACCGACTTTGGACGCCACTGCTTTAGTGGCAGCAATGCAAGCAGAGAAACTGTCCTTTAATATTTGTTCTTCTGTGGTTAACATGCACACCCATAGAGACCCCTGAGGGTTGCTTGGTCCAGTTGTCCTATAGTTTTGTATGGATTGGTTAACCCTAAAGATGATTTAGTATCACATTTTATCACATTCAAAACAATTTGTTAAAACCGCAATCAATCTGTTATAATCCAATGTACTCTTGGAGGCTTTTCAAGCTTATAAAGAATCAGTCCAAATGGTAAAAAGTGTCAAAGCTGGACGGTTTGGTAGATCATATAAATAAAATACACAAGATAATTCACATTTAATGCATTGGTGGCCTAGATTAATGAATGTATTTTGTGTGTCTCTAATTAATAAAAATGCTCACAATATGCTAAATTACAAAATGCTCATTCTGTACATCTGAGATTTTATATTTTTATTCACTTACATATCATTTTTATTCTTTGTGTTGCTGCAAAGCTGTTTGTCTCCATCTGTGAAAAGTGCTACATAAATAAACTTTACTTAGGTACTTAATGCTATGTTTTCAAAAGGGTTATAATAGCATTTACACAACATATATTATAGTTTCACTAAATCCCTTCAAAGTCCAGTAACTGTAACAAACTCCTGCAAATTATAGTCATTTCCTCCAAACAGCTCATCACTTAGCTTCTCCTGTTACCTTGACATCCTCATCCAGCTTCATGATTTTCTTGATTCGAGCCAGGGGAAGCTCCTGCACACGGAAATCCTTCTGGAAAAAATCCCCAATAGTTACTTGGTTACTACACATTTCAGAAACAGTTGACTACATAAGATGTGTAAGTCTGTAAGCAGCTTCAACGTACTATGGTCAAGTTCCTGATCTCCTCCATGACTCGAGGCCAAAAGGACTGCAGGGTCTGCTGGGCATCGCAGGGTCCAGCTCCAAACGCATCTCCCGACATCTTCTAATCGGCTGCGTAGAGGGAAGATGAGACTGTTTTGAGCAAATCACCACTGAGGAAAAGAAACGCTAACAATATGAGAAAAACAAATGGTGGCAAAGGACACAAGACATGCCAGTCCAAACCAGGCTTGAGCTGCCAAGAGCTCTCAGACTTTGTCAACACATCATATCTTATCACAAACTGTAATTACAACATATTGAAATCAAAAGAGAGCCGCAACAGGCTTCTATTCTTGTGGTTTTAAGATGGTGACATGATAAATGATAATAAAAAAAAATAATAAAAAAAAAACACAAACAGAGCAGCTGCGCGCTCAGACCGTCAATGGCTCTTTCAAATTCGCCACTCAACTGAAGCTCTTCAACAAACACGAACATTTCATGTGCAATTAAATGCAGCTTGTGACCTCAGCAGCAGGGATGACGCTAAACCTCTGATGTAAGAGCGTTTGGGGGATAGAAAAACCTCTTCGTGACAAAAAGGAGCAATTTAAACGGATCCAGAGAGGAGAAATTCATGATTCAGCCTCTCGCATAAAGAAAGTCTTGAAAAGGGGTCGGCCGGTTTGAAAGAGGATCCAGCAGGTTACTATGGCATGCCAGGAATCTGGTTTGGGAATACTGGCCTGCCTGTCTGAGCTTGTAGAGCTTAGTGCGCGTTGATCAGAGACACTCTCCCTTTTCTCTTTAACTTTATGAAAAGACTGGGTTAGGGGGAGAAATCGTGGAAATGAAGAGACGATTATGGAGGTGTTTAGAGGTGTTTTAGAGTCTACAAGGGAGAAAAGGCGTCTTGTCAAGTTCAATATTAATCCAGCATTAAAGACAAAGTGCCAGCAGCTCTAACTAAGGGAAGTGAGAGACAGACAGGGCCACAGATGAAATGCTGCACAAGCAAGCGTTGTGGGTCAAATGAGACAGAAACCAGGACAAATCGGGAGAGACAGGGGGACGTGACGCAACAAAGCAAAGCCTGCGATATTAGATCGTGAAGGATTACAACATATCAGCAATCTACCAAAAGCAGATAGATCGTGATATTTACTACGAGGCATTTTATTAGCATTACCATTTTAAAATTGTATTAATTTTGGGTTTTTGACAAATGTATGCAGATGGAGGTAAGGTAAAACGGACATATTTAAACCATCAAAGATCAACAAGTCTTAAACACAAGAGCATTTTGGCGTTTGGAGACGTTTTTTTATTCTCACTTCTTGCAAAAAGAAACAAGAGCGCTGTCTGCTGCCTCCAACTGCTTCACAGGCTAGCTTAAGAGTTTTTAGAGTTAATTCAAATTTAATATGTTGAACTAAAGACATAAATTACAGAAAACACATCAACTCAATAGCTGTACGAGGTAAATTAATAGTCAATTGTAACTGTCAACGTAAGCTGCTGTTTTTCAGAAGAAGTCCTGTACTTTTACACCCTGGTTAAGCAACGTCAATACCCTCATGCAGCAAGACTGATAGCGGGTTTTACCCCCGAAGCTCCCATTTTCAAGTCAAAACCTGTCAAATGTAAACGTTCTCATGAAGAAGTAGAGGATTATGTGACAAGTACTTGACTTGGCATACAGAACACAAGTTTCAGCAGAAAATAATTTATTCTATTGACAAAAGAAATATGGAGAAAGAAATGTGTGAATAAACTTACAACACTTTATGAAATGTTATACAAACTCTGCAAATTTGAACGTATTTGAGAGTCTGAAATTCAGACAAAATGTGATGATTAGATTGAGAAGACTTTTTAACCCATTGCAAAAATCTTGTTTTGCTAAGTTAGCCGAATGTATGCGCTCTTCAGACTGGTCTGCTTTGACTAATTAGTTGCCAAACTATAAAAAAAATAGTTATTTAAGGAAATTTGCATATTCGCTAGTGAATACAGCAGATTACAACTTACTTCAGTCCTTCACAATACACTGCACTGGACCTCAACATATTCAAAATGTACTTGCAATATCCTCTTTGCTAGTAAAAGCACAACAGTCTCAATGTACTTACTAACATAGGCTCGCTACATTTTTACTGCTAGTCAACAAACACGAGTGACTCTATTCCTGGTATAGCAAATAGGACACGATACAAAATCCGCCCTTTCAAACACTCAGTGACCCGAGTTCAGCATCAGCTTCTTTCTTCATGCTTACCTAAGAGTAGCTGTAAATATTTTACACTAATATGTCACTGATTGAAAACGTGGGCCCTTCAGCTGGTTGATTTCTGACAGGAGAGATGAGTCTCTCTGGCAGTCGTACAGGTTACTGAATAATACAGTAGAAGCATTGCTGCATCCTGCTCTGTCATTCAGTTTTTCAACAGACAGTAGCCTAAATCAATACGACAGAACGGCGGGTGAGGGTTTATATAAATCAATCGGGCCGCTTGAAGCTATGCAAGCCAGGCTAGTGATTGACCTTGACAGTGTCTCCCCTTCCCTCGCTGACGCTCTAGTGTCCAGTTGCATTTCAAGGTTGATTGAAGACCCGCAGTCTCCAGAACAATCCCAGCATTCCACGGGAGAAGGATGACTACTGGGAATTGTAGTTTTATTTTGCGATCGTGCTCACAACAGGTGAACGGGCTGACCTCCAAAGGTTCTTTGCGCCGCCTGTAGCAGCGCTCGATAGGGTGATAATGGTAAACAACACATTCTTGTGTTTCCGCACATGTACACTGGCTTTCTCCAGCTGGCAGCCTGATAAGGAACAATAATTAGGCTATTTGTTTAACGTTAAAGACGGCCATCAGGCTGTCAACCATGATAACACAGCGCTACTAAACACACGTCTTCCCAGTTGGCTTTTCTGTTCCCTTTAATCTGCAGATCCTCTAAAGTTCTCTTTTAAAAACTTCAAGAGTAGAAAGTGAAATAAAGAGCACCCAGAAGCGCCCTCCCCCGACCTTTTTCTAACTGTATAACCTTCAATGTAAATAAACAACCACACACTAACCACAGCGGCAGGAGGGTGAAGTCAACATGCGAGAAGAGAGGAGAAAGCAAGTGTGACGAGAGGCAGGCTAAAACGTGAGAGAAAGAGGAGCAAAGTACCAACATGCCCTTTTAGCATTTAGCTTTTCCAGTTGGTGCATTTTTCCAGCAGTAAACGATTATTAACATGATTTTCAAATGTTTTGCATCAATGGAAATTTGACGTGGGAGCCAGTGTGTCATACATCGGTAGATGCATATAGGTCGGAGGTTGATGCAAACAGCTACAGGAAAAGAAAATATAATTTTCTTTCCAGCAATTAGCACTTTAAATGTAAGGGTTTTTTTTTTTCCAAAGTAGAGGTGAATCAATCTAAATTTTCCTTGCACATACAGATTTCCGGTCTCTCGGATGTCTGAAGCAGTGGCTCCATTTCTTAAGAACTCTAAACACATTAAAGTGAAAATGCGTACAGGGGTTTTGTGGCTCAGTGGTGGTGCAGGCGCCACCATATATGGAGGCGATAGTTCTCGACACAGCTGTCCCGGGTTCAATTCCTTCCCCCTATGCGTTTTCCCCAATGAGCCTTTTCAAAATGCTCAGGATGATGAAGTACAAGAACAAAAACGTACGTTAATCATGATGTCATCGCTGCAATATTTAGCCACAGGATCGCAATTACAAATTTACAAGAGCTTTTTAATGAATCGGGAGAAAAGCTATTTTAATTTTTTAGTATCTGATCTGCCAATCACAGAGTCCATAAAGCAATCTGTTGTCGAATGATTGATGACTCTAGCATTACGTGGATGGAAGCTTGTTTTACAGAAATGACAAAGCTTATTAATCATGGTCATTCATCCCTTATATGCTAATGAAAATCACCCTTAGAGAAATCTTTCCGCACATTTAACTTATTTTAAACTTCTCCCTCCAGACGCGCCGCCATTATTCCACTGTACCAGGAGGGTACAGACACACTCATCTGCTTTGTTCTAGGCTGCTGCCGTATGCTATATTAGGACAGAAAATGCTGAACTCTTCCCTGCAGTGCTGTTGTCCTTCTGCAGGTCACAGGGAGAGAAAAATGACTTGTGTTTGGTTTCTTGAAAAGCAAAGCCCCGGGTCTGAGGTTTTGAGTGCAAAACGTTTGTCCCGTTGCAAACTTTGTCCGACGCAGCAACTTGATCTTCCTCCCTTGTGTCTTCCAGATCTCTACTCCCGTTTCTTCTCTGGCGCGCCTCGACCCGCGGCTAAGTGTTCCTCGCTTCCTCCGTCTTATTTTCTTTCACCTGATCGCCCTCCTCCATCCTCTCAGAGAAAGTCAATGCTGCTCTGCTTGCAACAGCTGAATCAGCGCTAACATTGGTCTTCCAGCCCCAGTGCCTGCATCCCTCCTCTTTCCACCTCAATCTCATCTCTCTCTTTACTCTCGCTGTCTGGAACTTCCCTTTAAGTGGCCGCTCACGGGGAAAGTTGTCGGCTCACTTCAAACCCGACATCTTAATGTTTTATATGAAACTTTAAGCCCAGTCAAATAAACCTCATAACACCGTTGGTTGGGCAGAGAAAACATGAAGTTCTGCTACATTTCATCATTTTGAAGCAGATAAATTGTCTGTATGTTTTCTATGTCGTGAAAAATTCTGCATTTAACTTCTTGCAGCATGACGACAAACAACTAGGAGGCCGACTTAAAAAAAGTCACGGCCTCCATAGACTTAGTCGTTGCTTAACATACAATGATAAGGTAAAATCTGTAGTCTGTGGTTTTGAAGCTCTAGAGTTAGAATTAAATTATGTCGTGATCATATTATAACGTGACAAAAATCTGGTCATTTTAACAGCATAAAACCCCAGACACTGACAAGCAGAGGCCTTCCTTTTTAAAAGTATAATATGCAGCACCGGCTTTCCATTTCCTTTGTTACGACTTGTCCGTTCTAATTTTGATTGATTCAGATTATTTGTTTCCCAAAGACTAAACTCCATACAATTTAAAAAAAAAATAAAAAAATGTTCTGTGTTCTACGACAGAGGCAGGTTATAAAATAAAGCAATTACAAAACAAAACACATCTAAACTACTACTAAACTCCAACTTGTTATAAATTATTAAATTCAAAATAGTTTGGATGATGCATTCATAGACCAAATTCTTTTGGTACTTTTTAGTTTTTGACCAGCCTGGCTGGTCAAGGAAAAAGCCCGTTCTCCAGCTGACTGGTGCATCTCTGATACGTTTAGATTCTCTCAAAGTAAAACCTACTGAAGCTCTGGACGGTTTCTCTTCTTGGAAAGTAAGGCGATCAAACACAAGTAATCAAAGAGTAAATATAAAGCCGCCACAATAACAGAGCGCTGCCCATTTTACTGTAAATGATTAAATCACTTGAAAGACATTTTCTCTCTAATGTGACGCCGCCTCCTGTGGGATTACAGCTCACGTCTTGAGCGAGAGGTTAAATCCTAACAAACTGATGAAGACGAAGCAGGTGTATGAAAAGATGAAGCTTTAACTAGCTAACCTGCTCAACGGAAACAAATACAACTATGTTTTATCTCACAGTTTAGCTGAGAAACAACCTAACGTTTTATAAGACAGCTTTACTCTGATGAATGAAGCGCAGTGTAAATATCGAGTGTCAAGCTGACATTTATTTTGAAGCATAGCCCTGAATAAAGGAGGGTTGAGCACGCAAACTATGAACTATCAAAGCACTTCCACTTATGC
Source organism: Girardinus metallicus (assembly GCA_903067095.1). NCBI lineage: Eukaryota > Metazoa > Chordata > Actinopteri > Cyprinodontiformes > Poeciliidae > Girardinus > Girardinus metallicus. The sequence continues at coordinate 40,625 of CAEGAE010023170.1, read as the reverse complement.
ACCTTCTCTCCCCCACAACCACCACCACAAACGGCACACAAAAGAAAACTGGCATAGGTACAACCTGCAGGGTAAATAATCTACCTGGTCAGAAAAAAAAAAAAAAAAACAACACAAAAACAAGAAGTTTCCAGCCAGGAATTACAGATTAACGACTCATATACTGGTGCAAATGTTTGTTGATTACAAAAAAAGAAAAAAGAAAAAAAGAAGAGTTAGGCTATTAATGATGAACACGTTCAGCGTCCATCAACCTGATCCATTTGACCTCTTCTGATCAAACTAGCTGACCGAATTGCCCTGCAAACTTTGCCCTTGGTTCTGCTTCATGCGAACTCCAGGAAGTGCTAGTCAGTGATCTCCCAAGGTCATTCACCAGAGGAGCGAGAGAAACCAGAGAGGGAGGAGGGAGAAAAGGAAGATGAAATGGAGAAGAGGGGGGGGAGGTGGGGTGGAAAAAAGGACAGGTTTTTCCAACTTTCGCTGCAGTAGCTTAGTGACCCCAGCAGTTCAGGCTTTCCACTTTCTAAGAAGCTTAATGAAAACATAGCATACCGCACGCATTAGCTGCGTTTGGGGTTTCTCTGTGAATTTCACTTCTTCTTCTCATCTTTCTCCACATGGCTACCGCTCGCTTACAGACAGAGATACCGCAGGAGTCCGTCTCACATTCCAGTGACCTTCATCCAATCGCTAGGCCTGGTCTCTGGCATCGAAGAAGGCAGGGCTTAACGTACCTGCATGCAACAAACCCACACACCGTCTTTAGTGATGGTGTACACATGGACAGGGCAAGGGCAAAAGAGTGCTGTAAGGTTGCAGCGGCCGTGGCCATCTTAACGTTTCATTAATGAGGTTTGTTTGGGTTTTTCTGCACTCTGTAGGCCTGTAGTTTAGTGTAGGGCTACAAACAATATTCAAATCTTATTCAGACAGCAGCCAACCCTGGGATTTGGCAACAAGGGCTCCAACTTAAGAGTTATTTTTAGTCTGCCTCTCTCAATCTCTCGCGTCCCCCCCCCCCACTCCCGACAGGACTCCGTTTGTCAAAGGCACCAATGGGGAACTTTGAATCCGAGAGCACGAGAGGAGGCAAGAAAGAGTCGGAGGCGAGTGAGAGGAGACGCATCCTCCGAAGACTCCATCAGAAAGGATCAGATCAAACTATTAGCCTGCTTCGCCCCTGAAGCTGACAAGCTGACAGTCTGTCCCATCTGTGTGTCTGGCACTGTCGGGGAGGGAGGCCCGGGGGACCTGAGGTCACTGCGACCAGCTGCACCTCCACCCCTGGGGACCTCTCACAATGTGACAACACTGAGAGGTGTCCAGTTAAAGTAAAGTTTTGCCAATCAATTGGCAACAGATCAGAGTCGGAGGATTTTCTGAAAAACCTGAATTTCTCCCGAATATTAAACAAAAGCGACAGCATGATCCAATGCACTTTTTTTTTTTAGTTTAATAAAAAGAAAATCTGATACAAGACAAAAGACGAGTGAAATGTGATGCATAAATAATCCTGGAGTTGGTTTCAACTCTAACTTAAAGCCAACCTCCTCTCCTTGGAGATGCCTTTCTTGCAGCAGCACAGTCTGGCAATAACAAGTTAACAAGAAGGTCAGAGTGAAAAAGCAAAGCAGCACTTTAGGGGGCACTCTCAATATCAGCCGCCAATAAGAGAGAGAAGTCTATCTGAACACTAAGTCCGATTTTGGCAGCAGCAACTCTTCCGTTCAGTCAATATCAGGACACAGAGTTCATGTGTGCACAGCGGCCCAAAGTCAAAGCTAGCGACGCACAAAGATGACAACATTTTGCTTATTAAGATTACTTAAATTACTCCAACTTCAGATAATTTAGTAAAACAATCAGTGGTGCAGCAAAGTGACAGGTGAAGGGCATGGATGAGAACCATAATACTAATCTAGAAAATCAGGAGAGGGAGGGGGGGCTGAGGACAGCTGTAAAGGACAGACTCACTCTCTTCCCTGCAGAGTGATGGAGACAGACTGAAGTCACTTAAGATAAAGAATTTACTGAGAAACTTAAAGCAACTTCAGTTGACAGATCTCTCTCTGTGAGCATGTTGGCCTGTAAGACTAGGACTTACCCCCGTGCCCTTCATGGTGAACAGCCTGGCCTGTTGGAGTGCAGCAGAAGAGATGGAAACAGATAGCCCAGCTCAAGTCTCCTTGAGGGGAGCAGCACCGAGCGCCGAGGCTGACAGAAAAACTCTCTCATGCTCCTCCACTTCCTGCAGCTCCCTGATCGTATCAGCAGACAAAAGGCACTCTGGCTCTACGGGACAGCTTTGAAAAGCTCTAAACCCGGACACAGAGTAAGGAGCAAGAGCCCCCTCTGTGTCTCCTCCCCCTCCCCCTTTTCTTTTACACATTGCTCCGTCTCCTTCAGCGGTCCCCAAGGTCCTTCTAAACATCTCTAATTCTCTTCTTATCAAGTCTCCTCAACTTGCTGGCCATCTCCGTCCCCCCTTGCCAAACCTCTGTCTTTGTTCTTTTTAACCTTTCCCCCTCAGTTTGGTCAGTGACCCATGGGTTTGTCTTTGAGCTGACCCCACCGGCTCGGTCCAGAAAAAGGACGAAAAGAAAACAAAAAAAAAGCGCCGCGGCGGCACGCAAACAGTAGAGCGGCACTTCTGACACACAGGCAAAAATCTCCTTCCCCTTTAACATTCAAGCGTAATCAATCTAGCATGCTACATGACACTCAAGCCCCGCCCCCACCGCCGCTCCCGCCTCACTCTGGTGAAACCGGCCAATGGGAGGGCCTGGTGCTCACACGCCATTGGTCGGTGCAGGCGCCCATCGGCAGTGACACGTTCCCCCCGCTCCACTGCTTTTCTCTGCCCAACCCCCTTTCACTGACAGCCAACTTCCTGCTCTAAGTTACCTTGAGCTGCAGGATAGGGGTCAGGGAAAAGAAAAGAGGAAGAGAGAGTGCAGCTGAGCGACGGTGGAAAACAGCAAATAAAGTTGCGGGAAACTCCTCGGGGAGTGTGTGAGGGTGTGTGTCGTGGCCGCTTGCCTTGGCATCGTCTTTTCCCTGGCGGTCTCCGTCCCTCCGGCAGCTGGTCGGATGAGAAAGGCTTCACAGGCTGCTCTCTGACAACTGCTTTCTGCTTATTTACAATGTCAAACTAAATGTCTCCGTCGGCCCCGCCTCCGGTCCGACGTTACAGGTCGGGAAGTCGATGATGCAGGCGGCCGAGCTCGCCCCTCATTGGCCGAGAGAAATGCCAGCACTGATGCCGCATGTTGCATCCACATGATTTAAAGTACAAAAGCATACTAAACCAGCCTCGCCGTCTCATGCGTGTACACAGGCTCACATGCACATCCACACAAATGCACATTTTGTCCTTGCCTCCTCATTTATCCTTGCTCAGAGTCGCAGGTACATACTGCCGTAGTTTACCTTAAAACCAGCTTATTTGTTGTAATGAAGTGCACTGATGATAATATATTTGTCTACATGGACGAAGACTCACACAGTAATTTTATCAAAGGACAAGATTTCCTCTAAAACCGATCATTTAAGGAGCTTTGCACAAAAAGTCCTGGAGATAAATCAGCTGACTGGACAGCAGTTGTGGGAGATGGAGGGGATAAGGCAGAATATGACTCTGGTTCTATTTGTGGTTAAACAAGACTCAAAAGATACGGGTGAAACCCTGTAAACAAAGACATTATTGTTTTGACCCCAAAAACCTTTGCCCACGGCAACTTCCACAATTAAAACGTCATCAGAAAAGCCACATCAGCAATGTCACACACAATGCCCTTTTTGCTAAACAATCACTGCTTTGATGTGCAAACTTCCTATGGAGAGGACTTAACTTTGATGAGCCAAAGCAGGGTATTCCTGCTCATGTGCACAACTAAAAATCCATTTTGAAACCACCAATGAGATAAGTCATATGTAAACTTAATAAGAGAGAGAGAGAGAGAGACATGTCAGAGTAAAGTTTTGGGAAGCAGCTACATGTGACTGCAAATCTAGACAGAAATGTGAAGCACACAAAAGGTGAAGATGGAGAAAAAAGAAAGCTAACCTGTCCCATCAATGAACAGCCTGGGGGGGGAGGGGAACCGGAAGGATGGAGAAGGACAGAGAGGAGATCTGTTATGGGATGGGAGGGGTAGAACAAGTGGAGGGAGGGAGAGGGAACAAGACAGAAACTCAAGAGACACAAAGCTAAATGTTCCCTTTTCTATTTTTGCAGGGAACATGGGGACTGGAACAGGTACTGCAGGCATCAGGTTAATGATTGCATCGGAGCTGCATAAAGATCAATCTCTCCCAACCGTGGACGACATGCTACAGCGCTTTTCAGCTGAGCCGAGCGCCGGGCTACCCAAAAGGCCTCAGTAATGACACCTAACAAGGTCATCATACCAACGAAACCTTCCCATGACCCGTTCTGCCCGTAGCAGGGCCGTGTTTGCTCTCACCGACTCTGTTTAGAGATAAACATGTGCCAGCCAGACGATAGGTTTCATAAACACGCAGAACCCTCAGGGTGCCGAGGCAAGCCATGCGTTCACCACAAACGTACAAACACGGAACCACCTGCAGAATCAAATGGTTAGCAGGCTGATTTGCTCAAAGGTTATTCACATCAAGAGATGTACGTCATTTTAAATGTAAAGTGAGTGTTTGGATTAAATATGCTGCGGCTTGCACATGTAACCATTTTGTCACGTTACAACCACAGCCTTCAAAGAACTTTTTCATGATTTTACGCGACAGATCAACACAAAGTAGCACATAAATGTTATGTGAAAGAAAAATGAGTCATGGTATTCGAAACTTTTTTTTTTTGCCAATGAAAAGTGTTAAATTTGGCATGCATTTGTATGTGCCTTTATTTGTAGCACCTTTAAACAAAATTCAGTGCCACAAATCGTTTTCAGCATTCTAATGAGAAAATATATTCTCACAATGTGCAATTTAAACTTAGTACTAGCTTTTTATAGTGACACAATTAGAGGAAAATGTTTAAATGTGATAAAATTGCTGAAAAATGGGATCATGTCTTCCTAACAGTTTTATGCTGAATTACGACTCTTTATTTGCTATTAAACACTGTCCCTACTACTCTGTGATCACTAGCGTCTCCTCTGCTATAGGAATACTCCCAGTCTGATGGGAAGTTAGTAACTATAGCAACTATTTATCATACAGTCCACAAATCTGGCTTTTATGGAAGAAAACCATTTTTGAAAGAAAAGCATAAAAAAAAAAATTACCTTTGCACTTTGGCACGCCTAGCATCTGCTAGAAGGCACTCTGGTCAAATCAGACCAGAATTTTACAAACGCCCTGAATACCCCATCCCCATTATGGAACACAGTGGCGGCTGCACAATGCTGTGGGGAAAGTGGGGATGCTTCTCCTCGAGAGGGACAGAGAAGGTAATCAGAGATGATGTGAGGATGCATGAAACTAAATACAGAGAAAACCTGAAAGAAAACGCACCAGAGGCTGCAGACAGGTATGTCGACACACCCCGCAAGACTTGTAGCTGAAATGGCAACAAAAGGTAGTTTTACAAAGCATCGATTCGAGGGCGGTGGGGGGATGAATATGCATGGGTGCCACAGTTCATAATAGTTATTTGAAGGAAAAAAAAGGGAATGAAAATATATTTTATTTTCCTTCCATTTTTACACTCCAAGCTTAACAATGTAGAAGTCTGTCTTTCTCTAGAGTCTAGTACATAAAATCCCAAGTAAATATGCTGACATTTGTTGTGCAAAGGGTATGAACTCCTTCACAAGCACAATAGAAATAGGAAACCAGCTCCTAGGTAAGATAAGTTGTGGGAAAGTCTGCAGGACGAAAAAGGCTTTCTGAACAATGTCAATGAAAGCTATAGAAACTCACGTTCTTTAGATCTACAGGGAACATTCACAGCAATCCCGAAACAGGCGTCATTTTCATCAAATCCACAAAATTCTGCCTAAAACTGCTACATAAAAGAGCAGTAAGAAATAAAACTAATTTGTTCAGTGAAAAATAACCAGAAAATATCATACACATTTTTTTTTTTGGACAATCTGATTTCAGTGTTTTGTATTAGTACTTCAAACTTTGTTATATCCTGAAGGTTGAATATGTTAGCTGTTGGGTTTTAGAAACATTCACTGTATCATTGTTCATGTAATACTGTATCCTACTTTACACTATGAAACAACAGATTGCATTGTTCCTCCAACTGCAACAATGTATTATGATAGGTAAAAGCAAAAACAAGGCTGTTGACTTGGCACATTAGCATGAAACATGCACATTTTTTTTTTTATCAAATAAGAAATAAGTTTTAAAAATAAATGCTACTTAAGATGGCCAAAAGAAGAAAACGAGGCCTATTGTATAAGCGTATTGAATACGCTTTAGTTTGATACATTATCTGAATACTCTGTACATTTTTAGCATCAATGACACTGTAAACAATGCTAAATCAGCACACAGGAGCAGTAAGCACGGTGTTCTCTACGCTCGCAGTTTGATTCCACAAATATCAACTCAAAGTGTGGTGTTTAACTTGGCCAACTTAAACGCTAAACACCAACCACTACAGGGTACATTTTCCGCTAGTGGTTAACCTCGGGAGGTCAGTTTCGGTGATATTGTACAATATATTACTGAAGTTTACGTTAGCTTGCTGGAGATCTTCACTGGTTGGTTGTGCAGCACAAATATCTATTCGCCGACTGTGTGATTATAGTCACTAATTACGAACGAGTCCTGCCACCACATGAAAGTTTGCAAAGCTTGGAAGAAACAGCCTAACCAATAAAGACAACGTTTGGATCTGTCCTTCAGACCAATCAAACCTCGGACTAGATTCCACCAATCAAGGTTTTTAAGGCTAAGTTCGTTCTGCAACTGACGCCATTCGAGCTCTCCTCGAGCTGGCCACTGCGTTCATTAATCCCTGTTGCGAGAACCAAAATGGCGCACACAGAACACCAGCTTCATGACCGCCCGTGATCCTTTGAGCGGGCCACCAATAAGCGCCTCAGAGAGCGGGGAGGGAAATGGCGCCTGTGTTCATCTTCCAAAACAATCGTCTATTGGTCAAGAACAGCAAATGAAATTAAGCCAAGTAATTGCCCCCACTTTCGTACATCACAGACAGCTTTCGTGATAGCAATACACTCGTAAATTTATGTCAGGTTCTTACTCACTTTCTTTACGGGTTCGTTCGAAGTGAAGTCCGGCTCAGCGTATTATTTATTTTATTTAGCTAGCAAAGGGAAACAAGATGGCTGCTGACTCGAACCGGAAAGACATTTACGCGATGACGTAGGAGCTACGTACAAAAAGACCGGCGGAGTTCAATACGGGTTGTTCACATCGTTCAGATCACATGTAACGCTTACAAAAATTAAAACTATCTTTTGAATTCTTATTTCGTCAAGGTGGTTTTATAAGAAAAAGAATATTCATCGAGATACAAAATAACTTTTGTTTTTGACAGAGTACTCACTAAATTATAACTATTGTGATGATGAAACAGAACACACATGTAAAAATAAAATAAAATTCTGCCATTTCTTTTAAATGATCCAACTCAGTTTTACATTTCCTTGGATCGCAGTTTTTAATAATTGCACAAGATTTATTTCTATCTTGTGCAATTAGATAGAAATTGCACAAGATAGAAAAGCATGCTTTACGAAAACATGCTTTTCGTAAAGCATGTTATTCTTAGTTCTGTCTTCCATATTTATGTAAATCTCCATGCTTTGACTGTCAGTTTGCTGCTGGTACACCTAATTTCCAGATAAAAGAAAACTATTCTAATATAAACCAACGCTGAGAGAAGCATTCTTTACAACTACCAGAAGATCAATTTGATTTTTTTCTACATTATGTTTTGAAGCAGTTCTGAAAGAATTGACTTGCAGTTGCAAAAAAAAAGAAAAAAAAGAATTATATTTAAAAATTATGTAAATTAATTTAATCTACACATGGAATTTCTTCATAGATGTGGAATAAAAAAGTCCTTTGCAAATCCACACAAAAATGAGACTTGGTTGATCTAAACGTATAATCAGAAGACTGAGTTTTAAACCAACTAAAACCTGCACTAAACATTAAATGGATAACATTAATCCAATCATTACACTTTCTTTTGCCAATAATAATAAAGAAAAGTACAGCAACAGAGAAACTCTTTATTGCTTACACAAAATGGTCAGGTTCTAACATTTCAAGAACTGAACTTTGATTGGCATCTAAAACACACACAAAAAAATCTAAATCAGATTTTAGTCTTTATTTTTTAGTATTGTCTTTAAACATTTTAGGCTATTTTCTTGCAACGAGATCCATGAGGGCACAGGTGATTTTATCCATATTTGAAGAGTAGCGAGGATCACGATGCATCCTGCTGTCTTGTTCCATTTGGAGCGGAGGTACAGAGGAGTGAGCGTCAAAATAGTTCCCAGAAGGAGCTTTGTAGTCATGAGGACGCATGGACTCAGGATATTGAGGTTGGTTATCTAGACAAGACAAAATGTGGATTATTACTATTATTAACAACATAACCTAAATATTCTTGTTTCACAAGTGAAAAGTAGTCATTAAAACATTTCACAAATCAAAATATTTGTCTTGTCAGATGGATGTCAGATTAGCCTGGGAAAAAAATTAATTGAGATATTAAGTATGATATAAGAGCAGCTCTCCTGTTCAATGTTGGGTGCCTACAAATTTTTGTAAATAAATGATCAAAGTTCTCAGTACCATGTATAAATCCAAAAGATCACTATAAATTCACAGCATATTTTTTTATTGAAGGTCACAGACTCATGGACAAAGAGGTGGGTGGACAAGCAGATGGATGAATGGATGCAACATTTACATAATGGGATAAGGAACAAAGTCTGGAAAAACACATTTGCCATACTCCATTTTCTTTTTCCACACTCATCAAGGCCTGGAGAACATCAGCAGCAGCCTAATCAAATCAACTCAGATAAAAGAAGAAAGAGTCAGATTTGGGGATAGACAGTTCAGTTAGTCTTCAAAACTGTCTTAAATTCTTTACATTTAAGTTATTTTTTGTCAAGATTTTGGTTTTCGTTAATTGGGTGCACAGTCAGTGTCTCTGTTATTCTTCTATTACCATATGGATAAAACCGTGGTTTGTACACATTATTACAAGGTAATTACACGTTGGCAGCTTAAAACAATCATCTTGTGGTCTTACAAACACAGCACAATTAGCTGATTCAAAGTAGATAAACATGTTTTTATATTGACTCACTATTTAGTTTCCTTATAGCTACTTTATAAATACTTAAGTTACAGAAAGGGTTGCATGTTAATCTTTCCAACATTTCCTTTAGTTCCAGATTCACTGAACATGTATAGTCGTTTTATGAGCTGGAGATGGCTTCAGCTCAAAAAACTGCTACCTCTGATCTAGCAGCTGGATAAAGGCCATGTCACCAATTAAATGGCCACATTTTCAAGCTCTAAATTGACTTCAGTGTAATATTTTCCACCTTTAAGAATGATTTTAGGGATAACCTGCTAGACTGAAAACAGGTTAAACTTGTGCCAGGTAGCTGCAAATGTGTGGTGCTTCTAATGAATCCTACTTCTACTTGAAGCGTCAGGCTGTACTCTTTAAATCATGGTCTGTATAAAGTTTCATATCAATGACATACCTTCAAAACGACTTCTGCTGGATTGTCTGGGTTCCCCGTGGTTGTATTCATGGAACCGCTGTGCATGTGTCTGATCACGCTGCTCCCAACCAAGTCTGTTCCCATTGTTGAAATCGAGCTCTTTGGATCGTCTGAGGTCAGACTCCTCTCTTGCGGGTCTATCATACTGGTATACCTGAGGAAGCTGTGGGTTCGGGTTTAGGTCGCTGTAATTTTTGGAGACTTCGGCTCGACCGTGGTCATACTGCTATAACGAAATAAATATGCTGTTAGTTCCAGTTTCCTATACAATTTTACATTTTTCTACATATTGTCCAAAACTCTTCAGTCATTTTTTAGCCAGTTTTTAAGATACAAAGTTCTCCCTGAATTTATAGCAAATATTTTTACACTGGTCAGCCTTTAAGTACGAAGACGGCAAAAAACACACAGTAATTAAGGAGATGAGTAAGACAGTTAACCTAATGATGGATGGATGTACAAATGGATCTATTGATGAACACAAACAGACAGATTGAAAAAATGGACAAACAAAAAAAATGGATTATCGATGGCTGGACAGTGGACGGATGGATGATGAACAGAAACACATGGATGGACAGACAAAAACAAAGTTTGGAAATAATGTTTATTTTTTCTGGACATACTTCAACTCTCTAATTTAAATGATGAATGATGAATAGAAGCAATTCATTCTTTCTACCAGATCAGTGTTTGTTGTGGTCTCTTAGGCATAAAGTACAGTTTCAGGTGGAAACATACCCCAGCTTTCTCCATCTTTTTGCTCTTAAATTCTTCCAGAAGTTTGGAAATTTTGCTCTTCAGGAAGTTGGCCTCTTCTGCATTATCAATTTCAACGTTTTTCTATGGGAAAAGATAAAAAAGCAAAAATTAAACACACATTTCATGATTACATCCAGGTTACTATGTGGAACAGAGATTGTTGTGCATGTACCAGGGATGTGTAATCTTACCAGAAGGTCAAAGATGCTCGTCGCGTCAAAGCCTCCCCTACTGTAGCCTTCCCCTGCTCCATGATGTGGAGGCTTTAAAAAAAAAAAGTATCAAAATGAGACCATGAAAAGCATTGATTTACTTCAGTAAATCTTGCACCTTAACTAAGAAGACATAGTTCTGCAATACCTTAACAATCATCTTACCTGAGGTTCTCCATAGTGGACGCCTGGCCTCATTGGTGTATCAGCTGGTCGAACATCTGCACCAGTTTGAGTGTATGGAAGTCCATAATTGTCTCTGTACCTTAAAGCAGAAATAAAAAAAACATAAGAATTTTTTAACCCAAAAAAATAGAAACAAGTGTCATGCAGGGACTTTTATGGACAGAAATCTGTTCAGCCTTTACACTCACATCTCCTTTGCCATCTTTACTTCGTCTGGTGTAGCATCAGAAAAGCGGCTTTTTCGCCTGCTCATACCTTCCTCGGCTCCGTTACCTTTCAGGAAGCGCCTGAACGGCTCTGGTATGTTAGACATGGCACTGGGACCTTCTCCATGTGTCTGAGCTGAAGTGGGTCTCCCCCTCTTAAACGCCTCCTCTTGATACAGGTCTTTCCTTTCATGATGATAATCTTTAAGTATGTCAAACGAAGACTCGCGTGAGCGATTACCTTCGAAAGGAGCAGACAGGTTTCTCCTCTTAGCCTCTGGTTCACTTGACCCATGTCTTCTCATATTGTCAAGTCTACCAGGTTCCCTCTCCAGAGACCTTTGGAGCTTTTCGTCTTCTGTATACATCATCTTCGGAGAGGGCTGGTATCCTTGAGAACGAACTTGACCACGGCGAATTTCCTCAGAGTAGAACTCCTCCAGAGGGTCTCGTTCTGGGTAGGGTCTTTTATGAGCAGAAGCTTCAGGTAGATAATCCAACGACTGCGGCACACTGGGCCTGTGATCGTACCTGGAAACGTCTCGTGGGTCAAGCATTGTTGGCTGCAGTGGATCGTCGGCATATTCCAGCAGTGGCCTGGTGTAGCAATCAAGGCTCATGCGATCCTCTCGGTAACTTGGACCTTCCACGTAATCCGCTCCTCTCCGTCCCTCTTCAAAGCGACCATGGCTGACATGGTCTGGATAGATCCCAGAAAAATCCTTCTTTTGGTGATACTCCCGCAATTCAGGTAAGAGGGGAGGCACATCGGGTACGAATCTTTGCCTGTGCTTTGGAACTATAAAAACAAAACACACTCCTTTACTTTTGGGGAAAAAAATGGAAAATTACTTAATCAAATATGACTAACACTGGCAAGTCTGATCATCAAAGAGAAGAATATTAAATTCCCTTGACAACTGTAGAGGCTTTGTTTTAAATATGTATACTGACATCTAGGATGGGTGGCATGATATTAGACTATGAGGAATAAAACAAGTCAACGGTCTACAGAAGAAGAGAGATCATGGTACAATCTAACCAGAACCATATGATCTCTAGAAAACACACCGAATGCAGAATCGGTGCTAAAAACTAATCCACTTTAAAATGCAACACAGCATAGGACACAACTAAATCACTGTTCATTAAAAATGACTAAGTTCAGGAAAAAACCTCACACAATCAGCTGGAACTGGAAGAGGAAAAATAATTGATTGTGTCATATTAAAACAACAGGATGTGATCTAGATCTAGAACAGCATTTCAGAAACCTCCTGAAATAAATAAGTTTTAGATAAAATGTTAGAATAATATAAACTATCAAGTTCTGGAGCTTTTAATTTTATATTAACCATTACTCAACTCACTTCATGAGTTTTATAAAAAAAAATGTGCATGATTAGTAGACAAAATTATTCATAAAAAGGATTTCCCACAACAGCTAATTTGACTGTACCTCTTGTGATGTTCAGTCTTCCTTCAATCCCTTTCCTCAACAATGGCTGAAATACAAATGTGAGGACAGAAGTTACAAAATAAATATGATTTTAAAAGAAAAAAGAAAGATGTATATATGAATGTCTAACTTCTGGAACTCCTCGTCCATTTTGTCTTTCAACTATCTCCGCTTTGGCTCTCATTATCTTCCCTCCTTGGGTATTTATGGTGTGACTGTCCCAGGTAACCAAGTCCGGCCGTTTTAACTCCTATGAATGCAAACGATTTGTTAGGGTGTAAAGAAAAAGCAAAACAAGTCATCAGAGCAAAGTTTTTTTTGAATACAGCGGTGATGCTTTACCACATATTTTTGCCGGTGTTTACGACCAATCACATGGCAGACCATTTCTGCAAGGTTGGATGTCTGACTGCATAGCTTGCAGGTGTATCTGGCACCCAACTGTGGCTCAAAATTGGCCACTTCTTCCAAAAAGTTCAAACCTAAGATTAAAGCAGAAAAAAAAAAATCTATTAATCTTTTTTTAAGCAATACCACAACAACAGAAAATGTTTATACCAATGTATTTACCAATGATGGGCTCATCGAGATTCAGGTATTCCAGGTAGTGTAAAATGTCTTTAAACTTTGGCATGATATGTTCTCTGACAGCCTTCCCTGAGAAACCAAACACAAACAATTAGTCAAAGAAATCACAGAAGGAGAAGGGGTTTCGTCGTCCAAATGCTTTGTTCAATTACAGCTCAAAACTGAGCACAGTATCACATTTTAACCTATGTACACACTATTGCCGCAGCTAACATATTTTTTTTTGTTTGAAGTTTTTTATTTTCTTTTAGTTTAGAGCCATCTGGTTTAGACTAAGATGAAGTTGGGAATATCGTTTTAGTCTTATTCTTTGGTTCCAAAAACCTTTAAACCAAAAACCACGCAATAAATTCTGCGTTGGGTGATGGGTTCAGCTAATTACTTGAGTATTAGAAAAGCATGCAGAATTTTTGTTTTTAAGCGATTAAAATGCTTACCGTTTAACCAAACATTCGGTTAAACAGATCCACTGGGAAGCTGGAATCTGTCCTCTACCTGGTGCAGGTTATCAAACGTGCACTGCTGTCATGTCTCACCTTCTGGAGCTGTTTCTTAGTTTGTTGCAAACGAAAAGATAGATAATGGACACATTTTCTTTTTTAGAGGGTTGAGCTTCCACTTGTGGAAGATTACCATTGAGGTCACTTGTATCCAGTGATGTATACTTATGGTGATGATCTATGTCATGACCAGAGGCAAAGGTCAGAATGTAGATGGACTGATAAATCGAGATCTTTACCTTTCAGCCCAGTCCTTTCTGTGCCATGACACACTAAAGTCATGCAGATGATTTCTGTAAATCCATGTCCACCTACTCCATCCACCATAAGAAAGCTCATTCTTCTGGTTGATAACCATTACCTCAGACTTTGAGGAGCTCACTTTCATTTTAGCCATCTTTTGTAGGGTGGCAGGGCTCAGCTTTGAAGATGCGGCAGGGAGCATGGTCATCTCCCATCTGCTTCTCCACATCTCCAGAGGTCAAATAAGGTAGTTCAGGCTTCAAGCCTGGAACCATGTTGGAATGAGCAACAAAGACGAAGTACAGATTTTACCTTCTGAGCTGTTATTTGCAAGGCATTACTTCAGGTAAATGGAAACAAAAAACAGACATGTTGCTCTGTATCAGTATTTTCCAATTTCCATCCAGTCATGTAATCCTGGAAGAGCAGCAGAGTGCGAGTCCATTTATTTCCTGGGACATTACAGCTTAAGTTCCATCAGCCGTTACTATATTTTCTGTGTTTAACCAACACACCTAAAAGGCACGACCGTAAAATCCTTGCACCACCATCCGATTTCAGGCTTTGACTGATAAATGTTTAATCTTGCTTCCTTTTCTTTAAAATCTTCTCTGCTCAGCTCCTCACTCGTCTTTGTGCCTCATGACCAGATGAGGCCGGATTGCAAAATGTTGAGCGGTCTCTAGCTATCCAGTCCATAAACCAAAGCTAGAAGTCCGCAATACCTTTAAAATGTGAAATTTAATGAAAATATGGTTCTTGAGAGAAACAAGTAGGGGGATTTGGCTTTTGTGAGATTTAAAATCAGGTTGCCTGTATTCACACACAGGGAACAAATTAGGAGACTTCCGCGGATGCGTTTGACAGAAAATCGATGAAAAAAAAAAAGGCCTGTGGGGGTAATTGTCACTGAAGTAAAAGAAAAAAAAAATCGGTTGCAGTGATTTCTGCAATCATAAGATTGACATTTTTAAAACAAAATTGAGTAATATACCAGAAAAAAATTATAATTGCAGAAATAATGCCAAACTATTTCTGCAACTAGAAAATATATCTTATCCCATTAACATTAAGGTGATTCACCTTCTCCTCCTAAAACAGCTTAATAGTAAGCTTGGTCTTTAGTGGTAACAGTATTGGGTTGATTAAAAAAATAACAAGAAAAACTTCTGAGTGGTTACAATTTTCCATCATACAGTTTCTACAATTCAAAGTATTTTCAATGAGATGCATCTGGTTGTTTTTACTTCACAAGCCACCCACAGTGGCTTCGGGCCAAAGGACGGCTAATTTAGGGTCTCGCAGTAAAATATGCATCACACATCTCCTATTGTAAAGGTTTAATCATATTGATGGACGCCTTCGGTCATTCAGGAGAAACTGACCAAAGGAGAAAAGGGGTCCAAGTCTTGGCTCGTGTTTTTGAAAGAGGCTTGTGAAACCGGTTTGTGCCTCATGAATAAAACGTTGTTGTTATGGCACTGAAAATCAACTGAAAACCGGTTAGCAGTATCAGTGCTGCTTTGAAAGCCGAAGCAGATCAAGTACAGGACTTGACTGAATCTGCTGCAAAGTTGCTGCTTAGGTTGCTTACCATGAGTTCAGGTGAATCTGACAAACTATTGAAATAAACATTGTGTGCGCAAGTATTAGGCAAATGAGCATAATTTTTCATGTGTACAGGTTTGTCTCTTTTGTAATGAGAGGAGATGTGGCTTAAGGAAAACTGCGTATATCACAGTGTGCATAAATATTGGGCAGCTTTTATCCTTCAGGAAAAATGGGCCAAAAAGATTTACTCTGAATTATAAAACAAATTGCAAAACAGGCTCGGGGGATTAAAAATTCTGCTGCAACGATGTCGTGAGAAACTTACTGAGAAAAAGAGGAAAGCAAACACAAATTAACTGCTAAAGAGTTTAAGATAATCAGCTGCCAGAATCCCTTTCTCCTCCAGTGTCTTCATAGTCCGAATGTGCAACCTACCTGGAATACAGATACAAAGGTAACGAAAGCTGAAACCCGACCACCACTGAAGAAAAGTGTGTTTTTCACAGATTTTATGAGCTGATGTGATCAGAGTGACCCTTGATGGTCCCTATGGACGAGACCATGGCTGGATCAGTAACCGGAACAGAGCTTCACTTCAACCCAGCAGACACAAGCAGGGTGGAATAGAGTACCTGTACAGCTGTTATTAAAGATGAGCTACTTGGACCTTTTCCAGGTTGATAATGGAGTCTTAAATCGATTCCAAAATCTACAGATAGTTTTTAGGAGACATTCATCCACCCATAAGACAGGAAAGTCTCCATCTTTTAGGAAAACCATGATTTTCAGGAGAAAACAAAGCTTCATCACATGCATTCGAGTATGTGGGAAGCCAGTTAAGTCCTTAGAATAGAAATAACAACATAGGCGAGCTCCTGCCATGATCTAAACCCTATTGAGAACTTGTGGGTCCTTCTTAGACGTGAGCTTTACAGTGAAGGAAAACAGTCGACCATTCTTAAGCCCGATCTTCAAACGATTCTTCCACAGTCCACCCCGACCATTTTCATCTCCACTTACAGATCTTGCGTGCATCCTCCCTGTTTTTCATAACCACCTCAGGGGTGGTACAAGCCGCCCCTCACTGTATTGTGGTCAAGATTTCACAACCCTGCAAGCAGCACATCTCTCTGTAGAACAGGCATGCAATGAAGACGCAAGTAACGGTCTGCTCCACGTTCTGTCAGGGCTACTTACGGTTTTATGCCAGCTGGTGTGAAACACAGCAACTACATAACATTACTTTGGCATGACTTGAATATTATTCTCTGGATTTTTTTATGGAGTAAAGTTCATGTGTGGATATTGGTGTACGTCTTTTGACTGCATTACCTACGTCCAAAAAGCTGAGTCCATCAAAACCAGAAACCCAAAGTTCTCCACTGCTGAGAGTCACTGAAAATGGTGTAATTTTAGCGTCGACCACAGCTCCTGCGCGCTCACGGCCCACCCAGGTTTCCATCTGTACCCGTAATAGTGAGGAACATACCGCTAATGGAGGCACACACAACTTGGCTAGAAGCGAACCAGCTAGAGTGGTACTTGACAATGGAGAAGAACCTTTAGAGTCTGTGGTTGCTGCTGCATCAAAGGTTCATCATCAGCAGATCAAGAAACCGACAGATTTTGTGAATGGACAGGTTGTGACAGTTATTTAAAAAGGGTGGCTATGTTTCATTTATATAATGTTACTGCACAATAGTTGCCCAATAATTGCGGACACACAAATATGTCCTAAGAATGCTGAAACTTCACTTTCCTAACCGTCCCACAAACTTTTTACCCTCTGTGCAGTCCAGCAGTGTCACATTGACCCCGCATGCACTTTTAAAAAAAGAAAGAAGAGTTGGGGAGGGGTTTGGTATAGTTTTGGGAACTGACGGTCTGCCTTCCCCACTTCCCGACTGTGACCTCAGCCACGCTCCTTCTAAGTGTCGCAGGAGAGTTAAGTAGTCTGAAAATTAACATTTTAGTACTACATTTGTTCAGTAATAAAATTCTTAAAAATACAACTTGCCTAATAATTGTGCACACAGTGTATAAGGCAGAAGTTTTGTTTGGCTGTACAACGCTACCAACATCTTTAGGCTTAAATTCTGTCCTTAAAACAAATTAAAACTCGACACCCTCTCTTCAAAATTATATTTAATGTGGTTTAAAGTTTAGAGATTTGTTTGAAGATTAGGCCAACTTACCCTCAGCAACAAGGGCATCCTCTTTCTGCCAGGAATAAAAGGAGAACAATAGATATTAGGTGAGCTGATGCTGAACAAACAGCACAACTCCAACTTTTCTCCAAAAAACACAAACAAGAAAATTAAGTCATTAAAAACATTCATAAACAAGCTTACCAGAGGAGGACTCATGTACTCTTGCCTAGTCATACAGAGTCCAATTATACTCACCTGACCAGAATTTGTTGCAGCATTCAAGTCTGCAGAAATATGTACACCCTACCTGCCCAAGTCAATTATTTGTGGAAAAGTCCAAATAAATGAAGACATTTTTCTTCGCTATAGAAGAACCTGCACACAGGTTTTTCTATAAACTGATGAGAAGATTTCTGTCACACAAACAGCAGCAGTGTAGTTGTAGAATCAAGTGATCCTGATGAAATATCTCTGCCAAGCAAGAGCACTTGATATAGGGTTCCACTGTGTCAGCACACTGTAAAAAAGACATGTCGATTCAAGTTCGTTTTCTCCAACACTCAGTGGCCCGATTAAAGATCCATCTTCTTTTGGGGTCGACGATTTCCACCACTATACTTACAAATTAAATGTTCGGGTAAGAGATGTGCAGGTGTCCTTCATCCTTCAGACTCTGTCAAAAATGCAAGTGTTGTTTTGAAGAAAAGTAGTTGGCTTTGCTTTTACGAGATGCATTAAGCCATAAGACATCAAATCTGCTGTACCAAGGCAAATCCATTTCCTGAGAAGATGTAATTAGATTTATATAGATCAAGAGGAACATGTACAGTCCAAACAACTTCAAAAAGCAGCAGAAGGGCAATCCAAAACATCCGCTGTAGTGTAACTGAAGAGGCTGACAAGTCACTGATATTGCCACAAGACAAAGGGTACTTGGATAATCCTTACTTAGCTGAATACCCACCATGAAAATTGTGATCATCTATCAAAAAAGACTTCAAGGTGAAAATCAATTAAGCTTGCTTGAAAGATAGCTAAGGAAATCAGAACCAAAAGCTAGACCAGCTTCTCAACAGTCTTAGTCATAGCTGATAAGATGGACCTT
The DNA here is from genome assembly GCA_903067095.1 of Girardinus metallicus. NCBI lineage: Eukaryota > Metazoa > Chordata > Actinopteri > Cyprinodontiformes > Poeciliidae > Girardinus > Girardinus metallicus. The sequence goes on along the minus strand of CAEGAE010023170.1, from coordinate 21,938 downwards.
GAAATAGGGTCAGGTCAAACACTATTTCTATCGTGGGGGAAGAAGTGGAAATGGTTGAGGAATATAAATATCTTGGTGTTCGCCTGAAGACGCAACAATGAATCTGTTTACAAAAAGGAACGGAGCAGACTTTCCTTCTTGAGGAAGTTTAGGATCTTCTAGTTTTGGAGCAAGATGCTGTATATCTTCTGTAAGTCTATTGTTGAGATTATACCGTCTTCTGCAATCATCTGTTGTGGTAGCAGCATCAGAGCCAGGGACTTACAAAGGTTCAACAAACTGATAAAGAGACATTGTTATCTTCTGGGGATTACAGTGTAAAAAAGATGTTAGAGATTAACCAATAACCCTGGAATCAGATAAGTGACCGCCAGACGAGTGACAAGTGAAAGTCAAGGTTTCCTGCTGGAGTTCATATTGAGGAGCAGGATGAATCTAATTTTATCTGAAGTTAGAGGCCATCACAAATTACCTCTTTAGGTTGATTTTTCTTTAAGTCCCGTTGAATCAGATGGAAGAAACATTTTAGGTTTAAAGTGCCATTCTTACCTAAATGTATCCAAATATTATCTTCATGCCTGGAACAAAAAAACCTGCAAGCACTGTCGAGACAAAAGTCTTACTCTGCTCTGGTTGAATGTGCTCCTCAAGAAGGAATATGTCCAGTGTTGCAGTCACAAAGTAAAAGTAAAAGTGACTCAAGAGATGGAAAACACTTTTTCCAGATTTTTTTTTTGTCTTGGAAAAACCACAGTGAATTTAGAAAAGAGGAAGCTAAGTCCAGTCCTCAAAGGCGATTATTCTGCAACTTTTAGATGAATCCCCCCTCCAACACACCTGAATGAAATGACTAGCTCATTATCAGACCTCTGCATTGCTGAGTGACATCCTGTTGAGAGCTTTAAAAGTTAGAGGCAACAGGATTCTCCAGATCAAGCAGGGATCCATGCAGTCTTCCAGCAAAGTGATTGTGCCAAAACCAATGTCTTTCAGATCAATCGAACCAGATAAGGAAAAACAGATCACAGGAAATCCATTAACAACAATAAAACACCTCAATTTTATATTGGTGCTGAAGAGTTTTTTCTTATTTTCACACAAAGTACCACCTTTTCTCTGGTCTGCAGGAACAACAACAGTGTTGTTGTTCTTTTGTAAAAAAAAAAAAAAAAAAGTTTTGTGAAACAACAAAAACAATGTTGTAGTTTGACAATTATCTACACTCAAGGCAAATTTCCATGACTACAAAACCTTTCCCAAGTGAACTGTACCTTCAAATGTCCGGGTGTGGTCAGGTGTATCTTGTAGAGGGTGTTACCTCTAAGAGATTTTTCACAGACCTGGGTTAAACAGAAAAGTCAGTCAGTATAAACAGTATTACAGAGCAAACTTCAGAGATTTCTGTTGCCTTTCAACCCAAACAGTCATTTGAATGCTTTCCTTATTTAAAATAAATCAGATTAAAATGTTCACGCAAACATCCAACTTCAGGAAATCGACATGCAACTAAAACGCTATATGTAGAATTTTTTTAATTGAGATCTAGGTGAAAAAAACAAAGAAAATAAAAATGTATTAATTCTAAATGGATGAAAAAAATAAAAATCTAATTTGAATAAAAATGTGGCTTGCATATTCTCATCCAAAAATCTTTTAAATTGTATGGATAATTATCATGTCATTTATCGCCGTCATGATGAAAATTTAATTAGAATTAGCTATCTCGTGAGTATAACAATTTACTCCAGTTGGCGATGTGCGTAAACCACAAAACAAGTACCAATTTGAAACCGGTACCTGTTAATACCATTTATTATATACTTGGTCACATTAGCACCTCATTAATTGATGTAATCACCTTTCGAGATGGAGTTGGAAACAACTATTGTATATTGTAAGGTTAGTTGATGCACTACTGAATGTAACTGTGACGTATCCTACTCTGTTTAATAATGAGTTTAATACTGACCTGCTGTCAAAGTCCTGTAATAAAATTCTTATGAATCCATATCTTTCAGCATATACTTACACTTTTCGACATAAGCCAAATATATCTGGTTAGCACGGATATTTAATCAACACGTCATAAAACTCAAATTCTAACGGTAACACCTCACATGCTATAAATTATATATATAGCATGTTTACATGATCCTAAGCGTCACTATGATGACGGAATAAACGTAGAAATGCATACATCATATTAATAATTGGTATACCTTTAATGTAATATACATTTTATAACATATTTTATGCAGCAATAGTAATATGCTGTATAAACGTAGATAAACGGCGCCATGCTTATATTGTAGTAAATGGACTAAAGCTAGCCTGGCCTGGCTAACCCTGCATGACCCACGCTGTTTGCGATTCCTTCCAAGATTTTTCATTCAGCGGCTAACCCACGCTGACCAACTTACCGTGCATTCGATGAAACCATCATCCTCATCGTATGGTGTTTCCAAGTTATCCATTTTCTTTACTTTTTACGTGGCACTTACCAGCTAATATTAGCTTACCAACGGTTTAGCCTAGCTAGTTTTTCTGCAACGATAAGACGCAAAATTTGTGTGGCACTTTAACAACAAGTGATAACGTTTTTCTCAATCAATATTGAGTTGCTCCTGAAATATCAACTTTACGTTACAACGGACATGTTATAACGCAACGACTGCAATTAAAGAAACAATCCTTTTAAAATCTAACTACTTCCTGTATGTTTGTGGGGTTTCTACGGAACGGTCCGGAGGGGCGGGATAATTGACATCAAGCGCTACTGCTACAAAAACGGTGCGCCGGTGTCACAAATGAGCCCACACGCAGGAAAATGTTCCCTTTTCTAAAGGGCGTCCTTCTACGCCCCCTGTTGGTCATATATCCTTCAGACATTTTGTATATATTCTGTTTATTCCGTTTTATAAAGCATTTGCTTGAAAGTGACAAAAACAAAGGTGGTTTTATTCTAGCTGTGGAAACCGGGGCACTTTTCAGGCTGCATGACGCATTTGATTGGAAACTATAAAGCATCACAGTAAACAACACAACACAAAATTCACACACTTTGTAAGCACACCATAGGCAAAAATAAAAAAAAATAACCAAGCTACTTGTATCTTGATCTGGATGATGAATACAAATCATAAACACTTCCACCATGTTTACATGCAAGTGTGTGTACACTGAGCAAGGTTTTCAGACAATCCTCTCACAAACAGGGTTCATGAAAAGCGTAAACACATAGTTTGCTTTATGGAACCTGGATTTCCAATGTTTTCTGACAATCTCAAAATATACATTTTTTTCAATACACTATAAAATCAGTGATTCCAGCTCGAGTGACTGCCACAGTGATCTCTAACAAAAAAGCTACGTAAATATGTCGAAACAATGCGAGGCATATTACAAAAACATCCCAATACTGGAACTCCTGAATCATCAACACTTAAAAGGATCTGCACTCTGATGTTTAACCTTAAGTTGCCAAAAAATAAAACAAAAATCAGAATAGTCACACCACTTTAAAGCTGTAAAGGTTAGACTGCAAGTGTCACCACATGAATGTCCTGTGATACAATCTTAACTTATCCTTAAATTAAAAACACGAGCTTGCAAATGGAGATGTAGACACTTGGGGCTCAAGAGACACGGACAAATAGTCCAGTGAAGACAGGTGAGAACAGATGCTGCTTCGGTCTGTGTAGAGAACTGGTCAGAAGGCGAGTTTAGGCAGTCATTTGGAAGAGTTGCGATGTCCTTCTGAAAGGTTACTGAGGCGCAATCGCAGTTCTTTCCGGACCTGCGACACCATCGTCAGTTTCCTCTTGTATTCCTGAAAAGTGTCCCGAAAGAAGATAAAATAAGAGTTTTTTCCAGAATAATGCTGTACATTTTAGTTGTTTCTAGTCTGAACTTATTTGAAGCTCATAAGTGCCACAAATACCACATTCTGCATGAAACAAATGTGTTGCATTTACATTCTGTAAAACAAGTTTATTTATCTGAGGTTTGTGTTTACATTTCTGACTACATGTTTATTTTCATGTGGTTAGTCTAATACATCAGTGTTCCAACATTAAAAGAAAATACGTGATGATTTATAATTGCTTCAGCTTCAGCAATTATTAATCTCTGCACCAGTATTTTAAAATGTCACCATTTGCTTTGGCTTCACTAGTGCCTAACATTATATATTTTGTGTACACAAAATCCACCAGTTCTAGTGCTTGTGGATGAACGCCTCTGCAAAATAAAGTCTTAATTTAAATATTTATGAAGTGAAGTTGGCTTGCCACCTTATTTGGGATTAAATAAATAGGAAACATTTGGATAAACTTGTAAATGCTTCATTTTAGGTTATCTTAGGTCTTTACAAATGTTTTAATCTCTGCTGATTTTGTTGTGTACATTAATTTTCAGATCATTATGAACAACTGGTTTGTTCACATGGGCTGTTCAGGCTGCCACATCAAATAACATGCATATTTTCATAACACATTCCTCAAATAAATGCTTTTATTGTGCTAAGTCAACTCAGAATTCACATTTGTATTGTACTGAACTCAACCTAACTTAAATTTTGTTACCAAAGAAACTCTTTGCAATACCTTAACTTTGCCATAGAGCTAGAAAATGTTGGTCATGTAAGAATGCTGTAAGCCTCAGGGCAAAATAAAAGCACACGAGAACCATTTCAGTCTTTAATTTTCAGTTTTTATTAAACACCTTAGTGAAGACATGTGATATGCTTTGTTTTTCTCCCGGATTCCTGTGGATAAAGGCTGCACACAGCTGTCACTACACAAAGAAGCATGTTTATGGGAAAACCGTTAGTCTTTATTTTTAGAGATCACCTAATGTTAAATACTTACCGTATGGGGGATTCAGAATCTGAGCTAAAAGAAAAGGTTTTTTTAGAGGTAAAAAGTCATGGTCAACCTTATTTTGGTTTCCCATCAGCCAAGAGCCTTCCTAGCATTACTTGATAACTTAGACGTATCCTTGCTTTAAATAAATAGCAGAAATATATTAGTTTAAGATGTGAAACTTTAATCTCACTGTTAGGACAGATGAAGTCTAAAACCGAATAAGAGGAACACAACTGTGACTCAGACAAGACATAAAAGTGAATTATTCAGAAGGAAAACAGAAAAGTGATGTACGCACTTCGAGTTTCTGCTCGTTCTGGGTCAAGCCGTCCTTCTGGCTCTGCAGGAAGGTCGTTAGCGTGCGTGTGAGCTGCCTCCTGTCGTCAATCTCCGCGGCCAAGCGACCGCTGTAGTCGGCTAAAAGCATGCAGGCTTCCTCGACCATCCGGGAGAGCCGCTCGCCCGACTCTTTGTCTGAATCAAACAAAACATACAGAAACAAAGACACCAAGTTCAGCAGGCAGGCAGCCATTCAGTCTTATAATTTTGTGGTGGGTAAAGTCACTCTCGAACCATCAGGAATTTAAATTTCTATGTATGCTGCAATTCATCGTTATGAAAATCAGAAACATTATGGAGCTTTTCCACACAAACTTAAATCTACTTTTATTTGGATTTCATGTGACAGAACGACACAAAGTGGTGCGTATTTGTGAAATGGAAAAGCTGCGGTGTCCGTATCTGTTCAGAAAGAAAAGCTTTATTACAGCATCTAATAGGTACATTGCATCGTTATTGTTACATCTAGAAATTTTTCACATGCACACAGCGTCGGAGGGCAAATATCAATCATATAATTCTTTCCTCCACCGTAAAAGCACAGCCAAACTTTATGTCTCCGTGTCTACCTGTGATCCTGTGAAGGAGGGACTTGTCCTGGACCTCGGCAGGAAGAGAGGAGATGCGCTGCCGCAGCACCGAGTCACTGGAGGCGGCGTTTTCGAGTTCCTGCAGGGCTCGAATTAAATCTGCTGTCTGTGGGTGAAGAACGACACAAATCAGGGAAAAAGTGAGGGAAAAGAAGCAAGAATGGGCTATTTAATAGACAATGATGAGAAATAACAAAAGTCAGATTTATAAACAAATAGTAGTACAAGTTTAGTTTTGTCAACCTCCTGCATTTAATGCTGCAATTTTCAAAGACATCACCTGCGGAGGATCAGCTGGGGAGCTACGGGAGGCGAAGCCCTCATCATCAGGGTGGATCTCCTCATAAGATCTTTTCTTAGGTTTCTTTTCTCCATCTGCAATTTTTAGACAAGACAAAAACACAGGAAATAGAGAAAATATCATACTCAGAGGTTGCTCCGTATTCAACTACACCCCAACGTTGTAGCATCACACTATCCCGCAAGAACGTGTCTAGATAATGTTACGATTTAAAACCTACGATGTTGCTGAACCCAAACAGGTTTTTGTTGAACTTACAGAGGACTTCTGAGAGCTGCTCCAGCAGGTTGTTGTCATACACCGCTCTCTCCTGCCAGATGGATAAAACCCGACCTAGCTGTTTCTTGCAGCCCTCCTCGCCCTCCCTGAACGGGGAAAACACCCGAAACAAACACACTCGCTTTTTAAACACAGGACAATAAGCCTTCAATATCCTGCTAATTCTGCTTCGTAAAATTCAAACCTGACCTGTTGACATGTTTGAATGCTTCAACGATGACCGGCGCAAAGTCCTGGGTGAACTCCGGTCCTTTTCTCTTGCTGTTCTGAATGACGTCGTTGGCCAAGTAGAGGAAGGTCAGCTTGCGCGATACCTGAGCTGCACACACACGTTGAAACACACACAGCGGCGAATGTGGATGTGACGAACAAAACCGACAGAAGAGGTGGTCACTTTCACTTCTTTGACATTTGCTACTCTTGCGATTTATCGCTTCGCAGTCAGTAAGGAGATTTCTTACAGATCATCCAGCAGAAGACCACTCAGTGATTTTGATTGAATCGCGGCTCCGAACCTAATCTTCCAAATTGGATTGGCCCAAATGGGGATCATAACCACAATCGAGGGAAATGAGGTGCAACGTAAAATCTTCTGATTTATTTCTTGGTTTTTGGTACATATTGGAAACAGGTTTAGAGTGAGACAAAACAGTAACAGCTAATTCAAAAAGGGGGAATTAATCGTTTTGACATTTTCAACTAGGCAATAGAAAACAAGTAAAAGAAATGTGTTACAATTAGAATAAAATACAATCTAAATGCAACTTATGGATCTGTTCACTCTACTATAAATACCAGATTTAATTCCTATTCAAATAAAGAATAGTAAAACACTATATAATATCTTAGCATTATTTTTGAGTAGCGCATATTATCAATTAAATCATAAATCACACAAACAAGATGTCGACTAATTACTCATTACTATTTTACATCTTGTATTTTGGTTATATTCCTTTTTTTTTCTTAAATTCAGACAACTTGAACGAGTGAAAAAAAAGGGCTTCTATTTCTGGACTAATGGTGTTTTGGATGTTGTTGGACTGAAGTGAGCATAAACCTTGAGAGAGAACCACCTTTATCCCCCAGAGCTTTTCAGACACAGCTGACGCAGAGCCCCAAACTGAAACATCCACCTGAGATGTCATTAGGATGCTCGACTAGTCCCTTGCTAATAAGTCCGCCTTTAATAGCAGCGCCTAACATGTCTGCAACCTTTCTTTGTCTTGATTTAGATACCATAACAACCAAATTACTCAATAAAACTAGAAGTAGTTTGCTTTCATCAGTGGCACAATTAATTATTGTTAGAAATGATATTGAAGATTCTGTAGCCTTGTTGCTTTTACTGAAGTATTTCAAGGTAATTGGATGAATTTAATTCATCAACTACAAATCTTCCACAAGTGGCAGGAAAATTGCAGCTGATTAACCTCTTAAAACCAATAAAGGGGCAAATTTTGTGTGCCTGAAAATTGACTTCTACGTGTATTTTCTGCTCAAATGATTTTAAATCACATTTATTTAAACAAATACATTTTGTAAAGACAAGAGCTGACTTGTTTAAACTTACATTTTAGTAAGTGTAGTACATATACATAAAATTGTATTTATGAATGTTTTGAAATCTTATCTTTTGAGGCGCTTTTTTGTCCTCATAATTGTTATCACAGCTATTGTAGTGCAAGTTAATAAAGAATATTATTATTACACGTGATACCAATGTAGCATAGTTTGATCATAGGGGAAAACTCAACATTTTTTGACAACAGATTATCAGATTTTTGTTTGCCTCAAGTGTCCAACAGATTAGATTAAAATTGATCACATTATTTGTTAACTATTAGCAATAAAAAATTATATTGCTAATAATTTTAGCTTATTAGCAATAATAAGTTAAAATTATTAATCTTATTATTACCATTAATATTGTATTTTTACGTGTAATACTACTCCTGGTATCAACATATCACACAATAATCTAATAAGAAATCATAATATTTGTTGATAAGAAAATATTTATTATTAGAAACAAAACTACAGCTTTTATGTGTATATAAAAATACATGTATTTGTTTATTATTATCAATTATTCAAATTATTGTAATACTCGCACAACAACTCTTGGTAAGCAGCGCATCTAAATATCAGGCAGAAAGTGTATTCATTAACAAAAAACGTATATTATTTGGTTATATGTTCCTTAAAGAGAATAGATGAGGATCGATTAGGATAGATTAGTAGGTTTTTGGCTATTTCAGAAACCTTCTTTGACATATAAAGAAATGCATTCAACTAAATATTTACTGAATTAAGGTTTACAGACAAAGTATCCTGACTAGCTTCAACATGCAAAGCTAACTCAGAAAACTAACTGCATTTGCTTGAAAATTGGCCTGCTAGCAGCAACAAGGCTAACTATTAAATCTGCCTTTTGATATGAACATAGGAAGCTAAAGTAGTTTAAATAGTCCAGCTAGGAGTTAGCCTGAGCTAGCCTGCTCCCTGCCGCCACATGTAAAGGGTTGAGGACGTGAAGCATGGTCTGTTGTTGTTTACTTCGCGCCCAGATCGACCTTACCTTTCTTCAGTTCGTTGAACCACACTGTGACAATAGTCTTCGAGTGTTTTCTGTGGTGGATGAGCCACAGCGACAGCGTTTGCACACTTTGCTGAGAGTTGCTAAGCTCGGATAGTTTCTTCTCTAATGCCGCCTCGGAGAAAGCAGACATCTCGACGAGATAAACAGGAGTGAGTCGAGACCACTGCAGGAGGCAGCTTCAGGGTCCACTGGAAAAGGTCTTCTGCTGCAAATTAGGAGAGCAGTTTGTGAATTGTTGCCATGTACATGAAAGCTTATGCGCTGCGGTGACTATCTGAGCAGTTGTTCAGGCTAGCCAGTCACCGCCTCCCTCTTGACGGAGCTCTCTGGGGTTACTGTCTCTGCTGGGGGGCGGGGAGGCTCTGCAGACACGCTTCCGGGTTGTTTAAATGTTGCGTTCAAGTCTAGAGTAAATTACAGTTTTTTTCATGAATCTTCTACCGTCATCTTCCTAAAATAATGCCCTAGGTCATTTTTTGCCAAAGTGATTTTAGCAAAATACAATAAAATGAAAAAAAAAAAAAAATCACAATTTTTTTTCTTTTCAGAAGATGCTTTAGGCAAAAAAATAAATAAAAAAAATTCAGTATTGCCAAAAAAAAAAAAAAACTTGGACCATTATTTTATACAAATGCAGGTGCAGTTCATATCATGGCAATTCACATTGTGATCAGATGAAATGATACTAGATGCAAAATAAGAAAATTTGGTAATAACACACGTGCGATGTTGTGAAAAAGTTGTTACCTTCTTACAGAAAAATGGTTCTGATAAACACATTAACTACTATACCTAAATACAGATAGCTAAAGAAATTAAAATATAAAAATATTGCTTCATAGAATCAGTTCAGATTTTAATTGCTAATTGTTCATGAAAATAGATGTAGCAACGTGATATAAATATAAAATGAGATATTAAACTGCAGTGTCTAGAAAAGGAAAGGGTTAGATTACAGACCGCAGTTTACTGATGTTCCAGTTATCAAAGGCAACTGAAAAAATAGAGATTTTAGCCTTGATTTAAAGAAACTTGGTATTTTGACAAGGCAGATGTTGTTCTCATAGAAGATTGGCAGCTTTTAATAGGGAAAGTTGTGCTTGAAATCGTTCTTCTTTGTTTACCATTGGTTATCTGAGGACACACATGCTATCATCGCTGCTTCACATCAAGAGTTTCATAGACAAGAAGATTAAAACTAAATATTCAACACAATTTTGAAAGAAAGAGCTCCAGTTTCCAAGAGAAAGCCCAAGAGAGTCAAGTGTAAGTGCTAGGACTACCTTCAAAAGATGTTGCATCTATAGGATCAGGTTGCCATTCATGTAAAGCTTGCTTGTAAATGGAGGCTGGAAGGTTTGAGTGTTTCAGCGAGGATAGTGAGGTGCAGATGTTTGGATGCTTGCGTTGTATCAAAAAGGGGCGCAAAACAGCAACTTCTCTCAGAGAAGCAAGATAGGATTGCAGAGTACTGGGGGAAACCATTTCTCCAATGCTGAGGTAATCAAACCTGATCATCAGAACCCACTTAAAAGTGACTTTATATCACAGAGACCACTGGTAAAAAAAATAAAATAAATATTCAAATGTGTTTTATTATTAGAAAAACTTAACACTGTTTCAATGTAAGGTTCAGTTTCTAAAGGGATATGAAGACATTTAAGAAGACAACGCAATTCATTCAAAACTGAAATGTAACATTTTATATTCCAGACCAGAGTATTTTATTAATTCATACCACACTACATAAGGTGAACACATTTTCCAATAGTTCAATTAGTACTTTCATTACAAAGGTTTAGGAAAGTCATAAATTTGAGTGAAACACAACAGATCCAATACAAGAACTCGCGTAGTAGATCAGTTCAATTCCTGTTTCTGGAAAAACAAACCGCTTCTCAATTTTAATTCATCTAGTTATTTTTGCTTTATGGATCTGAAACTCTAGGATTTCAGTGCCTATAAAGGACACTTTTGTTACAGCTGACGTTATGAAAAATTATCTATAGGTGAAGTTTGATTAAGAATAACTCCACTGATGCACATTCAAAATATACAGTGGTGGAAATTCAAATGCAAAAACTGGGATCATTGACCATCTTCTTTGGTAAAACCAAATCTAGAGACGACTCTGCAAAGATGGATACCTCATAATGTGAAAAACATAATGCACAACCCAGACTGTGATCTTCACCAGAATGTGTGTTAGAGGCTTCTTGGGATACAACATTGTAACACAGAGCATGACAATTGGTCTTTCATTTCCCTTTAAATTGAGGTGAACGACAATAGCATTGACAGAATAAATTTAATCCGACAGTCCCTAAAACAAAATGCAACAAATCTCAGCATATTGTTGCTGGGTTAGATTTGCAAAGCTGCACATAATAAATGCAGATGTGCTTTAATGGTTTAAAAAAAAAAAAAAAAAAAAAGAAAAAACAATGGCTCAGATAATGCGATGCATTAATCTAGAAGAACAATCCCTAGCATTAAGGGACTTTAATACGTCTGATCCAATATAAACAGCGGCATTTTAAAACAAACAAAAAAAAAGAACAATACATCAGTTTGGCAAAATAAAAATAGAGCCAAACTGTTTTTATTTGGCTCTATTTCATGTTGGTTTGCACTCGGTCTTATACTTCATGTAAGATTTAGCTCATGTTCTGGTGTTTGTTTACACTTAGTCACATCCAAAGGCATCTTTCATAATGTGATCCCTTCAGTCCTTCAACATTCATTTCCAATTCAGGAATTATTTGAAAAAAAAAAACAAAAAACAAACAAACAAAAAAAAAACAATAAGAAACAAATACAACAGCCAAATTATTTCAATTTACATTAGGAGACTCCAACTTGTATTAATGGTAGCGCATATTTTTAAGCTAGTCTAATTTTTAACACTTGAAAGTGAAATTTGTTTTTATTCAGTTTGGAATGCCAACGTTGAAATAAACTTCAGGACTGGGAGTGTAGCACGCAGATTGTCCTGGCTGAATGAAAGCATCAGCCCGAGTCCATCCCCAACCAGCTCCATCTGTAATTGGATACATAAAGTTTGGGTTGGTGTGGGGTAAAGGCCCCTGGTTGGTGTGGGGTAAAGGCCCCTGGTTGGTGTGGGGTAAAGGCCCCTGGTTGGTTCCGGTTGAAGCATCGTAACAGGCATGAAACATCAGCCTCTGCTGTATTGGACTGACTTCAAACGCTGTAGATGGAGTCGTGTAACGCTGTGGAGCTGTTTGGTGATAGTCAGTAGTGAATTTCGTGTATGTCTGGGCTTGTCTTTGTTCAGTCTCATGAGCTTGTCCTCTAGGATCCAATAAAAAGCTGCCACTGTACACAGGAATATCTCCTGCGTGAGTTTCCACGTTTATCCTGGCATCCTTTAAATAGGGAACTTGTTGTTCCCACACCCTGCCTGTGTGAAAACCTGCATCGCTCCATGATGGCTGCTGGCTTTGATGCTGCTGACCATAAATTGAGATTATCTCATTGCGTTCTCTCTCTAGCCTCGATGCTTCCCATTCTGCCCCAGCTGATGCTGAACTGTACCAAATATTGGTGCCACAGCTCCCCTCTCTGTAGTAGGAGTCAAAAGGTGAAAACTCCTCAGGGTGGGCTCCAGTAGCAAAATGTCCCCCATTCTGGGCCTGTAAATCTTCATATGTCCAGTCTTTACTTGAACATTCCTGAGATCCCCTTAACTTATTTAGTCCAGGCAGGTTGTCACCAACATAACCGTCTTTGCCCTGAAATACTGTGACTGTGATGTGCTTTTCTGACATATAATCACCAGAATCTGCATCTTCTTGGCAGAGCTGTTGCTCTTGTTGAGATGTTTGAAGCTCTAGCTGTGTATCAATAAGGTCTACAGGGCTATCTATAGGAGGCCTGGTTTCTAAAACCTCAGAGGGTGATGTAGTGCGATCCCATTTAGATGAAGGTGATGCAGATGACTCAAAAAGATGATCCGTGTCAAAGGATCTTCTCTCCAGCAGAAGTTCACCTTTACCTATAGGCAGGCTCACATTAAACATGGTATTAGTCTTTTTCCTTTTCTTCTTCATCTGTTTCATTCTTTTTGCTCGTTTTGACATCGCTACAAAGCTTTTTTTTGGCGCGTGTTGAGCTGTAATCTTGTTCAGACCTGAAACAGGCAAGGCAAATTATGCAAGAGGGAACGGATTTTTTTCTTTTTCTTTTCAAAATATCAGAAGAAAGACTCACCTATGACAGCTTTTCTTTTTTGTTGAAGGTTGGAATGTTCCCCTCCTCTTGAAAGCATCTTTAAACCTTGAAAATGAGAAAAAACACCAAGGATATACAGGAAAAAATGCACATAAAAGGACTTTTAAGAAGAAAAATAGTGAGTTAGCAAAATGAGAGAAAACTACAAAAAGCCTGAAAAAGAAATTGTAATTCAAAATTTATTCAAAACTTCGCAAACAAAATGTTCAAACTGCATAACGATGGATTCGCTTAATTTGTTCTCAGACGGCTAAGTGCCTTGTAAAAATATTCACACCCCTTGGAAGTTTTCCACATTTTGTCACATTACCTACATCAACACGGGGCACATGTGGTGCCCAATTGTGAAGCGGAAGAATAAAAGCGAGAATAAAAATTAGGTTTTTTTCCCCCAATTTCTAACATAAATAAAAACACCCGGGTATAATTCGTACTCAGCCCCTCTGAGTCCACTTACTTCAATTACATCTGCAAAACATTTGAGGTACGTCTTTAAAAGCTCAAATCCTCTGTGCTATAGTTCGAGCTTAGTAAGATCGGATGGAGAACATCTGAGAACGTTAATTTATCCCAAGACTCGCAACAAGATTTATGTCTGGCCTTTGACTAGGTCATTCTTACATGCGTGGTGTGGCGACAAAAATCTTTGGCTTATTCACTGGGCAAACAGAAGCTGATAACAGAAGTTTTCTGAGAAGTTGTTAGTTTTATTTTTGAACTGATGAACCATTGTCCAAGGTCACTCAGCTGCTGTGCTGGAGATGGGAAAAGACTGTCCTCTTTGTTAAGCTGATGGGAAGTCCTGTGCTTACGGGACTGGTGGATATTAAAAAGCGGTGCAATAGTCTTTCCTTTTCTTTGACCCTTGAATACAATAATGACAGAGTGCATTCTGTTATTCTTGATTCGCTGTTAATTGGAACAGCGTCTCATATCAAAATAAGATTAATTAATAAATCTCATTATCAACAGTTTATAGCAAACTGCAACTTCTTAAGGGTTACTTTGAACAATAGAGGCATTGTAGAGTGCAAGACTAATAGCTGTCCTATCAACAGGATTTTTCCGCCTAAGTTGAGAATCTTGGCATCTCCTCCAGTTACCAGACCTGTCTGCTGCGCTCCTTGGTCTTTATGAAGCCGTTTGTTCTCTAACAAACCTCTGAGGAATTCAGAGATGAATTTAAACTGAACTTAAATCACAGTATAATAAATGGGCGACTTTTGAACTCAGATGGTTTCACTGAATTTGTTTGGTTTTCAACCCGTAACACTAGACATTCTTAATGTCGCTTCCATTTCCGTTTCGAGCTACTTTTTGTTGATCAAACACATAAAAACAAGAGGAATTACAAGGAAGCTTGCAGTTGTACTTTTAAGTTAAAAAGGTGTGAATATTTTTGAAAGGCACTGCCTATAATTGGATATGATGGCCTTGCAAAGAGCTCTGATTTGTGCAAAAAAAAAAAAAAAAAATGAAACTAAAAGCTACAAAAGCAGAGCAAAGGCTTCACAAATTTAAAGAAAATAGAAATGTTTGTATAAAAACATCACTGTAATCAAAAATGCTTCCTGGCCCTGCAAGCTATTCTATGGAGAAGGTTGGTTTCACCCTGGATGTAAAAAAAAAAAAAAAAAAAAAAAAAAAAAAAACAATATGCTGCATGGCATCCATTTTGTAAACCTGTAAGCGCACAAGGTTATGACAAAGCACATTTTCGCATCCTAGACTCCGGAAGATGACAAAAAGACAGACTGATACTTACAAGTCAGACTTTGAGATGGAGCTAAAGAGATGGAAGGTTTATGGCCCAGCAAAGAAATGAACGTCATCTCTACTTACACCAGTGGTAACTTTTGCCAGTGAGTTGACTACAGATGGACTCTGGTACATTTACTATCTGGGAACATGAGATATTGGTTGAGTGCAATCACAACTTCAGTGCATTACATGAGGCCATTTTCTTTCTATTTTCTCTCTTTTTTTTTTACATAACAATATCAAATTTGTGCAAGTAGATATATAGAATACATTTCAACCAGTGAAGAATAATCACTTTAATTTGTCATTAAAAAAAAAAAAAAAAAAGAATCGGTATTAGATTATCTATGAGTGCCACAAATATGTGAGCCTTTTCTTTCGGTATTTGGAGAACCCACCTTCAATCATATCATTCTTTTAAGACTTTTTGTCTTTTAAAAATTTGCTTTTGTAACAACACTGGTGTTCAGCATTCACCCGACAATTGTCTCATGAAGGAAAACTAGAATATGAGATGTGCTCAGAACATTGTATTGATCTTCTATGGTATACCTTATTCTACGTTAATCAGATACTTTAGAAAGGCTAATAATAGTAAGTCATTTTATCTTTCTTTTTCAAAGCCTAATTGCAGATTGGTGGAATCTAAACTTTAAAGACATGCATTTTTCACACATAATTAAATAAATAATAAATATATATACATATATATATATTTATTATTTATAAATAAATATTATTTATTTATAAATAATAAATATAAATAATATTTATTATTTATATATGTATAAATAATAAATATATACATATATATATTTATTATTTATTTATTTTTTTAAACACTTAAACATTTATGTCTTTTGTGCTTAAGCTTCACAGATTTTGCCACTCACAGATATTTTACATACAAACAAATAGACTTAAAGATTGGTAGTTTTTCTTATATCATTTGTTTTGTTGGCCTTACCCACTTTGACAACTACTGTTAAAATCTACTATCTTAGTACAAGTTCATTTCTTGAAAGTTTTAAACATAGAGCATAAAAAAAAAAAACAACAGAATAACCTGCACCTTGAAGAAGCAAAAATACCTTCATCTCTCCTCTGCCCTCCTCTTCCTCCACTTTGGCAGCCAGTGACTGAAGCTGGAAGTCATCTTCACTAACTTCCCCCAAAGCTTGTATTTGGTCAGGATAAATTTCCGTCTACACAATCAAATATTTATTTTACCTCCTGGAACAATGCATATACATGTAACCACACATATGTGAGGAATGTTAGAGTCTGAAGCAAACCTACCAGGTAGTTAACTAGATGGGAGAAGCTGGTGAGGTGATCAATCAGGTCATTTTTGGTGGATCTTATGCGACAGCAGTGGCATAAGAAACAACATGAGCAGCCATCTTCACTTCTAAACTCAACCACACGGACGAGACCTGAGACAAACATAGGTTGGAGTAGAAACAGCGTCCCTGTGAACCGTGGCATTATCATGCTGAGGGTCTGTTTGGCTTGCAGCGATACTGAAGATGGGAGATGGTCACATTTTTCCACCTCAACTCAAATCATCAACAAGACATCTGAACGTTTAACTGGTTTTGGAATGAGTCGAGATGCTCAAGCAAAGTGACTTCAGTAAACTCTAACAATAGAGTTTAAATATTCATATGGAATTAAACTACGGCCTTTATGATGGCAATAAAAAGCCTGCAGTTCTGCAACAACATATGAAACGCTAGGAACATGAAACCAGGAGGTGTATATGAGTAAATTAAGCATTTTATTGTCATTTTAACCATGGGTGAGAAAGATAATTGTGGATTCAGACATTTATACCTAAATCTAGTTCTTAAAATACAAAAAGAACAAATATATTATTAAAAAACCTAAATTAATTTGATATAATCCCATGATATGTGAACATAAACATCTTGCTGGTTGTGTACATTTCCATGTACCAGAACTTCTTCTCAGCCTATATCAGTGGTTATACTCATGTATAACTAATCACATGCTAAAATATGACTGTGTACTGAAATCATGCTGCTATTTACACAAGGTTAGCTTTGTAATTACTGCTTTGTTTTGACAGTTAATCTGTGCTTACCAATGGCAGGCTTAGCTCTAGGGAAATCCTCCAGAAACCCGTCGCCGCTCTCCGATTCCACAAAGGCCTCAGCCGACATCTGGACCTTCTCCAGCTGCGGGGCTGATATGTTTTGTAAGGGTGTCTTCGGCTCAGTTTGTTGTGTGACTTGAACTAATTTCATGTCACCCCTGTCGGACGTCTCTGGATGTTCCCACTGGTTGCGTGCAGGCAAAACGACCCTCTGAGACGCGACCGGATAATGCAAAGGTTTCGTTTCTGAAAAGCTCTCCAAGTCAGCCTGCTCTTGTTTTAAGGTCTTCATCAGAGTCACTGCTGTGGTGTTGAAGAGAGAAGAATGTCTTGTTGACAATATGTATACATGTCAAGGTTTCCCCCAGAAAACTTGCTAAGCCTGGTGCTTGGGGCCCTAGGGCAGTCATCCAGTGGTCCGTGTTGTTTTTGGGTTAAAAAATGTTTAGAGTTGACAAGAAATTTGAAAATATCACTTGATATTACGTGTTATTGGAAGTCTGGAAGACTAATACCTAAACACCAACTATAAAGTCTTTTAAAAAAAGCAATCATAAAAAAAAACACACAAAAAAACAGATAAACAATGCTTAGCCTGGTGGAGGCACAAGTAAAGCCTGGTGGCCCACCAGGCTTATAATAACACTGGGGGAAACCCTGTATGTCCAAGAATAACATAAGAGTGTAAATTAAAAAAAAAAAAAAACTAACCATGATTTTCACTCTGTGTCGCCATCATCTGGTAAAGCTCATCTTGAACTTCAAACAACTTTATATAAAAGACAAGAAGATATGAACACATCAAAACACATGTAGCTAAAAACAAACGGAACAAAACAGCATACCTGAACATTTCCTGGTCCTTCTTTCTTCTCCAACACTTTAGCCAACTCCATTAAAGGCCAAGCCATCTTAGACAGGTCAGGGCTGCCCAGCCACTTAGACACCAAGTGGGGGTGACAGGCTTTCTGATGAGCAGAACATCACACGTTAAACAACAACAACCCCGAGCAGATCACAAATACGCAACAAGACTTTTCTTCAGCAGAACTTACAATGTAGTTGAATCTGTGGTGACTCCCCATTATGTGGTTCCGCATATCAGCTTTGGTGAGTCTGCATGCACACACCTCACACAGGTACAATGTCTCTCTGACCCGTGAAGTCACATTCACACACTCTATAATGGTGCCCAGGCCTAAATATGCACAAAACAGCAGAATTATGGAATGAAAAAGGAGAAAAGGCCACATTTCAACAAACTCTGACTTGTTTCTACAGACCTATGATGGGTTGTAGTCTGGCTTTGTTGTTCAGATAAGTCTCCAGAGAGTTCAGCAGCGCGCTTTTGCCTGAAAGCATCAAAATAAAAAATTTTTCCAAAAACATTTTACACCAAAACTCATGTGTATAGAATATAAGTATTTGCATCCTTGAAGATTTCTTCTGTTTGTGCCTCTTTCCATGTTTCAAATCATCAAACTTATTTTAATAACAAAAATAATTTAAAAGTATTTCCTTTGAAGGGGAAAAAAGCTATACAAACCAACCTGACTTTATGTCATAACAGGAAAAGTCCTTCCTGTCCATACGCAATATCTGACTCAGTTGCTATTTGTAGCTTTTTTTTTTCCACTAAATAAATTAAATCACAAGTTGAAAACTTAGTTTTTATATTTACTCTGATCATATCTGATATTAAAATGCACTTGATAGTGTGAAAAATGTGTGCATCAAAAAAACAAAAATAGAGTAAATGTGTTTTGGAGAACTGTAGATGGTGCAGCATGTCTTTTTGAACCCCACCTGGATCCATCCTGAAGTTTCAACGAAACACCACCTGTGTACGGAAGATTGGAGTGAATCAGTAATTATATTTTTTAAAGCTTACCTCACAAGAACCAACAAAAACATCCACCATATATAACACAACCTTATTGTATACGCATTATTTACCATCTGAAACAAACAGAAGTGGAGATATAAAGATAAAGTGGCATTATTATGCAGTGGGGATGCTTTTTGGTCGTAGTCGATTGAAAGAAGAATGGAACAAGCAGATCAATCTTAAAAAAAAAAAAAAAAACCTTGATGGAGTTTGCTAAGGACATGAGAAGAAACTATAAAATACTGACTTTGAAGGGATGATTGAAAAATACCACATGTGGTTATAAAGAACTTAATTGCTAAAAAAAAAAATAAAAAAGTATTTTGAAAATCATGTATCCTGTTGTTTAAAAATGGAATGTACTTTTGTGCTGGTGTTTCATATAAAGTTCCATAATCCTGAAACACAATGACATTTGCAGATGTGCCAACATTTGAAAAAGCTTACACTGAAATAAAGTCTAAAAGTAGAATAAAATAAAAAATAAATAAAAACAGACATAAAAAAGTTTAACTTTTGCATCTCTTCTAACATAGGATACACGAATTAATTCCTAATAGTTTAGCTGAAATATAATTCAGGCAGAAATTTGCTTAAATAAGTTTTTTCTTTTTTTTTTTTTTCCACTATTTCGATGTCTGGGTGAGCCAGGGTTCAGGTATCTGTTGTTTCAAATGTAACCACGAGATGGCGCAGCAGTTTCAAACTTTAGCAACTGAAAACTGAAGACTCAACGAAAATGATAAATTATTTTTGATTTGTTTTCAGGGATAACATTCTGAAGCAATTTTAAATCTAACAAACATACAGTTTCTGGTATAACATAGTTTTTGGCCTCTCGTCATGAAATGCTGACACTTTGCGGTGGAATGTAGCCCAACAACTCTCAGAGAAACGACTTTTGTGGATGAGTAAACATCCAGTGGTCTTGGTATTTCCTGTGGTCGAGCCCTACTGACATAATAAATGTTCTCTAATAACATCCAGCGTAAATTGTAGCATTTCTCCCCTTCCATAAATAGCTGAATTTTACCGATTCTCCTGCGGATATCCGACACTGTGAATACGTTAAGTATTGTATAAAATAGCGATTTAAACTCACATTCAACAACAGTACAAAAAATAAACATATTCCCCGAAGTAAGGGAAGGCGCGAGCGGTTTCAATAAAGCGACGGTAACTGTGTTCAACAGCCGTTTTCAGTGTGGAAAATCTTAACCGTCCAGGTGTCAGCAACAGCGGTATGTGACCCTCGGCTAACCCGACTGAGTCCTCCAAACGTGTTTGGCTCCCTGAAAGCCGCTGGAGAAACGTACCTATTCTCACCGGGACCAGGGGCAATCAAATGTAACACGGCTTGTAGTTGTCGTGCAGGAACCTTGGAAAACGGGAAGTAGAGATAACAATGACGCACTGAAAGTTTAGCGACCAATATCTTGCGTGTAGCGCCAAGTTGTTCTGAGGAACGCCCCCATCAGGCTGGCCCTCATGTGCTCCTGTGTGTGTGTGTGTTTCAGTGTTTCTAGCCTTGTAAGGCTAATTTTTCCTACAATTACCACGCTTTGAGGACCTACTGCTCCTTATGGGGCCCAAAATCTGTTTTTGGGTAAGCACTTGTTGAGTTCAGGTTAGCCATGAACTGGTAACGGTTAGGTTGAGGGTAAAGGTCACATTGTCCGAGTTGATTAGTAACTACTTACATTGACTATATTGCATTTACTTGAGTAACTTTAAAAAAAAATACTTTATATTTTTTACGTTGTACTTTTTACTTTTACTTGAGTAGTTTCTTATTAAGTATTGCTGTTCTACTGTTTACTTGAGTGAGATTTCTGTACTCTCTACCCACTGTGAGTAATTTCTATATAAAGAACAAACATGTTTAAGCCAAAAATTCACCAAACACAGATACACACCTGCAGTTTTTGGGGAAAGTTTCATGTTATTTATTGAAACAAACTAGTTTGGAAACTTTTTTTTTTTTTTTTTACTTATATGTATTATTGTCATTTTCATCCTTAACTTTTTGGTCCATTTGATTATATAATTTTTAAATATTAAATGATCAATAATTTGCTCCATTACTAAATATTTCAGTAGACTTCTTACCAAATTGTTTTTTGCTTTTACTTGAGCAAAAATACATTGACGTAGTGCTAATCTTACTGGAGTACAATTTTTAGACAAATAAGAGAGACAAATAAAAATGGTTAATCTGAAAAGTGGTAGTAACAGAGTAGGTCTGAAATCAAATAAATACCATGGTTTTCAGGTTAAAAGTAAAAGTAAAAAAAAAAGATGTTATTTTTCATTTGCACAACTTAACTTTGCTCTACCATATAAACTGTCTTCTCCTCAAACAACATTTTGTAGTCGTAACAATAAAATATGACAAAGCTTGAGAAATATGGACAGTTTACAAAGCGTTGCAAATATCAAACGTTTGTGTAGGCCTGTACAACCACTTTATTCACACAAATTTTTGTGTTAATGTTTGAACTGTACAATGTTTTAAGTCTGAACTACCACTGCAATCTCTTGGAAAATGTTTCATAATTTTTATTTTTACTTATTTACTCATTTACTCACCTATTTTACTCATATTAAATATAATTTGGCATTTTTAATTACAGTTTATTATTTATTATTCACTTTATCTTATGTTAATGTGGTGTCTGATCATACAGGGCATGTTCTCCCTGTGCATGCGTGGGTTCTCTCCGGGTTCTCCGGCTTCCTCCCACAGTCCAAAAACATGACTGTCAGGTTAATTGGCCTCTCCAAATTGTCCCTAGGTGTGAGTGCATGGTTGTGTGTCTCTGTGTTGCCCTGCGACAGACTGGTGACCTGTCCAGGGTGTACCCCACCTCTCACCCGGAACGTAGCTGGAGATGGGCACCAGCACCTCCTGACCCCATTAAGGGACAAGGGTGAACAGAAAAT
>CAEGAE010023159.1:0-17024 GCA_903067095.1 Girardinus metallicus | reverse complement strand
TTATTTTTTTTTATTTTTTATTTTTTTTTTTTTTCTTTTTTTTTGTGTTTTTTTTTTTTTTTTTTTTTTTTTTTTTTTGGGACTTGTAAGACGTCGTCTGGTTTTCATGTGCTAAATGACAACCACGTACATCAAGTGCAGTAAATGTTTATGCTTCCCTCTTGTTTTCCCCGTGCAACATTTCCAGCACCGACGAGGCGGCGACGGAGAACATCCTGAAGGCGGAGATGACCATGGCGTCGCTGTGCGGTCGCCTGGGCTTGGTGACGCCTCGCGACGCCTTCATCACAGCCATCTGCAAGGCCTCTCTGCCGCCCCACTACGCTCTCACCGTCCTGAGCAGCAACACCTCCAACCTCTCCAGCAAAGGTTCCCACAAACCGTTTTTACGCACACAAAAAGATCTCAAGCCGACTTCTGTTCGTTTACAACAAATCCACTGAATTAAGTTTGGATTTTGAGTGGATCCAAGCTTTCCCAACAAACAGTTTTTCTTTTTTGCAGAGCATCGCTTGAAGCCTTAGCTGCTGTGTGTGTGCTTGTGTTCTCCACAGCTTACTCCATCCAGGGCCAGAGCGTGCAGATCATCAGCCCCTCCAGTGAGTCTCATCAGCAGGTGGTGGCCGTCGGGCAGCCGCTCACCGCTCAGCCGCAAGGCACCGTGGTGGTGAGGACGCACTTACACGCTTGATATTTTAAATCTATGCAGAAGTTTTTTTTTTTTTTTTACTATTATTATTTCGAATCAAAGCAAATTTTGCCACCCGGGCTTTAAGAATGGAGCATTTCTCTCCAAAACTAATGAGCAAAACTGGTCGAGTCCAGTTCTCTGCGACTTAAATTAATTTTAAAAAAGTTCAAAAAAGATAGAATCACTCATCTGCATAACTGATTTATTTTATTTTTTTTAAAAAGGGGGAAATAAAACCTAAATTGACTTTACACAAAGTTTACAAACTCAAAAGCTTTTCTCTAAAAAAAACAAAACAATGAAAGCACTTAGAATTTGTTGATGGCTGCCACTAAGAAGTTTTTTTTCTTTCAATTAACCGATTAATACATTTTTCAATTTAACAATTATCCTTTTTCTTCTTACCAAACAATTTTATATATTAATTTATCTTTCACGGAAAATGTTTTTATCTTTTCCGTTCCACAAAATAAAACGTAATACCGACATAGTTCCGCAAAGTTGCTCAACTTTATTCGTTTAAGTTTTCAGTCTCAACGTGTTGCGGGACGTTCTGGATAAAGAAATGCTGACAGCCCTTTGGAAATCTCAGTTAACGAAAGCGATCTGCTCTTTTCAGTAATACTAGAAATATAAAATGGTAAAAATGGCAACTAATAATCATTTTGTTTAATATTAAAGGCTTGTTTTTGACTCCTAATTTTTCAAAATTGTGATAATTATTTACCATTAACAGCAGGAAGGCAATTGCTCAATAATTTTCTTTTTCATGATTAACACTTTTAAAGGGCAATTTTGTTTACAGACGCAAAATCAATTTCTTTTAATGGTTTCAGATGTGTGTGATTTTATTTTTTTTTATTTTATTTCCATTTTTATTTATTGTTTTTGGTTGTTGTGTTTTATTTTGGGTATTTCAAAATGTCTTCCAGTTCCAGTGCCAAGTGATCTTTACAAAATTAAAGTTTATTCGTCTTTGAGAGACGAATAAACTTTAATTTAGAGAGACTTGCATTATTTTTCTATTTATCAATGTACTCGAAAAAAGTTCTCAAAACAACAATGTTATCGTTTATCGTAATTTATCATCCAGCAAAATGTTTTATCAAGCCTAACAGCAGTGAAAACAGAGCACGTGCCGTCTTTCCAACATGTCTTTCATTCAGATCGTTTCCATCTAGTTTTAGGTGTCTGCTAAACGTGTCACGATGTAAATAATCATATCTCGCTTTTGTTTCAGCTGACTGCCAAAAACATCCAGTGCATGAGGACGCTACTGAACCTGGCTCACTGCCACGGCGCCGTGCTGGGGACGTCGTGGCAGCTGGTGCTGGCTACCCTCCAGGTGCGGCACACGCCTCGTCACTCAGACTTGTGTTAATTTGATTAGGGAGTTGGAAATACATCTCCATTGTTTTATTTTATGAATCCGTTTTGTGATGGATGGTGTGGGATCAACTCTGACAGCTTTTTTTTTTTTTCTTTCTCTCCCAGCATCTGGTTTGGATCCTGGGGCTAAAACCAGCGGTGGGCGGAGCCCTGAAGCCGGGGCGAGCCGTGGAGGGACCGAGTACGGTGAGTTTTGTTTGTTTCTTTTTCACGTAGGGAAATAATTTTCTCCACTTCTACTACTTTTATCCGGGGCGACAGCTGTGTGTGGCGTAGATGTTAACATCAGGAGCAGTCAACATCAAATTGGAAATGTGGCCTAGAAGATAAAAAGATCCTGGGGAAATTCATATCTGGCAATAATCCATTAAGGAATTCATAGTCAAAACGCATCCCTGGTCATCCCAGAAAACTATTCTTGGTCCTGGATAAAGTTCTGGCCCCAGAGGTTTTGTTTGCAGGTGTCGTAATCTTTGCTTCGACCTCTTATGGTGAGCTAACTGACTGTGAATCTAAACAGGTGCTGACCACAGCGGTCATGACGGATCTGCCCGTCATCTCCAACATCCTGTCCCGACTATTTGAAAGTTCACAGTAAGAATTTTTCAATCTTCAATGCTGTCTTTATCAAATTTAGTATTGATTTTAGTATAATTTTAATATGTTTTTCAGCTAATCAGCATCACATTTAGAGGTGGGCGATATGGACTTAAGGTTTTAGCACAATATTCAGTGGTACTATTATGATAGCAATAAAAGTGACGATAAGAACTATTTATTTTTAGGCAACTGTGTGGTTGTGACTGCGTGTCACAGCAATTCTAGCCCCACAAACACAAATACTGCTGTTGAAAAACATTCCCATTTGCTTCCTTAGGATACCAGTAACACAAAGAAATGTGATTTATGTCACCTAAATGAATATCGTAACTGCATTTTGTCAGATTTGTTGACATTTATTGAACAGACAGTGTGAAAAAATTGTAAAATGAACAATTCGGACAGTTTTGGGGGATTTTAAACAATTAATTGGAATTTATTGTGACAACAATAAATCAAAATCCTTATCATAATTCATTTATCACAATAAATGATAAACGATATGATAAATACCCACCCCTACTCACATCTATAGTTACAGTTGACCTTTTACTATTAAAGTAAAACAATTTTAAAATTTATATATATATTTTTTTTTATTAGGTACCTGGATGACGTGTCTTTGCATCACTTGATCAACGCACTCTGTTCCCTCTCTCTGGAGGCCATGGAAATGGCTTATGGAAATAATAAGGTAAGAAAAGTTACCTACCTCACCAATATTTTCTCTTTTTGAGTTTGCACTGGTTTAAATACAAACTCGCATCCGCATTGCCTCACGTCTGATATTTTCGTACGTCTTGCTTTCTGGCCGTTGTTCTAGGAGCCGTCTCTGTTCGCCGTCGCTAAGCTGCTGGAGACCGGCCTTGTCAACATGGACCGCATTGAGATCCTGTGGAGACCCCTGACAGGACACCTGCTAGAGGTAACCTTTACCCGCGTCAAACCCGCTCGCTAATGACGGTTAAAAACAGGCCGAGACGCTCAGTGGGAAACAGTTGTTGGAAACATTTTATTATAAACCTGTGCAATAGATTCAGTACAGCAGGATTTCCCCCTACAAACAAAATTATCTTATGGTATGTTTACACAAAAAGTGATTCTGCAACAGCAGAAGCAGAAAGCTCTATTACTGTTTACATTGACAGACTGGAAGGCTGCTAGAGCTTGTATACCGGAGTTTGTGATAGATATCAGCACCAACATGGTTATCGGCCGATTTTAGTCATTTTTTTGTGCCCGGGCAGATATTAATAACCAATGTTTCTGCCCTCTTCTTGACATCACTGTACGTGTTTGAGGTAATTTAGGGGTTGTCTTTGTGTGGCTGTGTGATAATGAGGCAGTGCATAGCATTTAGCAACGTCAGCAGTGTGGTGTTTTGTTTTTGTTTTTTTGTTTTTTTCTTCTTTTTTTTCATTCATTGAAATTTCATTTAAATATACATGATGCATAAAATATTGGATGTCGGCCATAACCGCTACATTAATATCGGATATCGGTATTGGCCCAAATTTTCAGATCCCAACTTGTATATCAGTAAATCGTACATTTTGTCAAATATTTTCAAGCCAAACGTAAACCCAGAATACCGTTTATGTTTTGCTCTGTGAAGCAATGCAGGAAGTGTCTATAAAACGTGAAAAAGTTTTCATACTCATTGAGTTTTTCCACACTACGTCACGGTAAAACCATGATCTTTAATGACCTCTGTTGAGATTTCATGTTAAAGACCAGCACAAAGTAGAGAGTGCCTGTGAATTGGAACAAAGCTGATATAAATAGTTTTTTTTGTTTTTATTTTGAAGCAACCTTTCTGCGAATTTTGTGCCGAAAACACAGTTAACGTAAACATATCAAGTTCCAATAAACTCCATTAAAGTTTATAGTTGTACCGTGACAAAATATGCAGTAGCTCAGAAGTGTTGAGTAGCATTTCTACATTTGGACATCTGTCTCAGAGTTATGAAAGGTTTCTTTACATCTTCCTTATCTCCCCCTCTCTTTTGCACACATTTGTTTTGCAGAAGGTAAGCTCTGATTTTTTTTGAAACACTTATTTTTCTCGTTTATTTTTTTCCCTCATGTCTCTTTCTCTCTCACTCTCTCTCCCTCTCGCTGTCCGACATAAACATGTTGGATCCGAGACGGCGCTGAATGTCAGAATGTGTCCGCAGTTTGTTTGCAGTGTTAATCTGATTCACCGCACAGCAAGAATCTAAATCTGCACCTTCAAAGTCTGCCTACCTTGAATCTTTCCCTGTGCGCTTGTTCAAATTCCTTCATAGTTTGAAGAAACTATGCTAAGATTCATACTTTTACCATGTTTTTATTATTATTTTTTTATTTTCCAAATGCAGAATGTGATTAAAATGTTGAGCTTTACGTGGACACAAAATGATACACATGGATCATCTGGATTCTGAATTTGTCATTTCATTTCTAAAACAAAAATGTCTACCTGTTTACGATTACAAAGTGTATTTGTTCTGCTATCCATCCAGGCCTCTCCATGTGTATCCACACGCCCAACGTTGCCTCGTCCGTAACAACCTAATCTGCAGCCGCAGGTTGATCTTTTATGCGTCTGGTGTGTTCGTGTGTCTTGTAGGTCTGCCAGCACCCAAACTCCAGAATGAGAGAGTGGGGGGCCGAGGCCCTGACGGCGCTAATCAAAGCCGGGCTCTCCTATAAACACGACCCTCCGCTCGCCCAAAATCAGGTAGGCTTGATTTCACACTCAAAAGACACTCTTTTTTTTTTTCCCTTCTTTTTAAGTTTTTATACTAAATAATGTCAAACTTTGTGAAGAAATTAAAAAAAAAATTTCCTAGACTGTGCTAATGCACTTTTTTTTTTCTGCTTTTGTCCTTCAAATTGGCTGTTTGTGATGCTGACATTTAGAAAGTCTCCGCTGTCACATAGTAACCATGACGAGCATGCGTCTGGCACTTGCAAGAAAACGAGATAAGAAATGTCACCGTCATCTCGTGCTGTGAGACTTGGTGACCTTTACCTCGCTGAAGCAGATACAGGCGACACCATTAAGGCAGGACACAACAACCGTGCAAAAGAATAGATCTGTAAAACTCAGAGAGAAACATATTAATATTAGTGGTCGATGTGCATGGATGCATTTCACCATCATGGCTGCATATTGTGTTTATATTTTAGGCTGATTCTCTAAGACGTCATGCCCATTTTTGTGGCTGTTTCATAATTTGTGGAGATTTATTCTATAAACTTAATACAACAATCAACACTCCTTAGTGTCTGTAGTAGCGATGTAGCTATTGTAGCTTTCCAGTGTTCAGGAGCCTCTGATCATTCATGTAACTTCTGGCAGGCCTCTGTCACATTCCTCAGGTAGGCTGTTCAAACGTATTCATTACTTTGAATACAAGTACCCATTTCTCAGCATTATTATTTGCATCATAATCTTCCAGTACCTGCATATTTTATTTCAGAGGGACATGGGAAAATCGTTTTGTGGCATTGCCATGGCCGCACCTGTCAGCTTTTAAATTGCATATTTGCAAATCTAGAAGCGTTTTTTTATGTGCAGGGCTGCAACTAACGATTGTTTTAGTAATTGATTATTCTACAGGTTGTTTTAACGATTAATCGATTAATTGGATAAGAAAAATTGGCACATTCAGCAGATTTCCCATATAACGTTTAAGATATTCACCTTAATATGTTGTTTTTGCCAGAAAATGGCTTTTTAAGTCCTTTTGGCCAATTTATAGATTAATCGATTACTAAATTGGTTGATGATTATTTGAATAATGAATTAATCGCGATTAATCCGGTTAATCGTTTCAGCCCTAGTCATGTTCTTCCTCTCCCCAAAGCGGCTGCAGCTGCTGCTGCTGAACCCCCTGAAGGAGCTGTCCAACGTGTTACACGCCGACATTCGGCAGAAACAGCTGGAGTGCGTCCTTCAGATCCTGCAGAGTCAGGGCGACAGCCTCGGCCCCGGCTGGCCCCTCGTGTTGGGCGTCATCGGAGCTATCCGCAACGATCAAGGGTAAGAGCAGCGGACGCGGCGGTGGCGGACGCGGCGGTGGCGGTCGGACACTGGCGTTTTACCGAGACTAACCTTTGATTCCTGTTCTTCTCTCAGCGAATCGTTGATACGAACAGCCTTCCAGTGCCTGCAGTTGGTGGTGACCGACTTCCTCCCCACAATGCCTTGCACTTGCCTCCAGATTGTGGTGGATGTGGCCGGCAGCTTCGGCCTTCAGAACCAGGAGCTCAATATCAGCCTTACTTCCATCGGCCTGCTGGTGAACTTTCACTCATCATTTCCCATGACATTTTGTCATGACGCTTCCTCGCGTCATGACAATGAGATAAATCCCCCTTTTTGTCCTCCGTTCCATTTTCATCCACAGTGGAACATTTCCGACTACTTCTTCCAAAGAGGGGAGGCCATCACCCAGGAGCTGGGAAGAGAGGAGGAGGCTCTGCAGAAGCAGGCGCTGGAGAAGGGCGAGACCCTGAACAGACCGTTCCACCCCGCCCCTCCCTTCGACTGCCTGTGGTTGTGTTTGTACGCCAAGCTGGGCGAGCTGTGCGTGGACCCGCGGCCCGCCGTGCGCAAAAGCGCAGGCCAGACGTTGTTCTCCACCATTGCCGCCCACGGGACCCTGCTGCAGCAGCCGACGTGGCACATCGTGATCTGGAAGGTAACACGCAGCAGGGTCTGCGCGGTGTGTGTTTTTGTTTTTATCAAAAAACAAACATCTCTGCACAGAGATCAGAACAACTCGTCCCATGAAGCTCGGGCAACCAAAGAAGTCTCTATGGCGCTTATTAAAAGCTCAATAGACACAAAATGAAAGGGCTACTAAAGCCTCATAAATTAAATTTCCCGTTCGTCCCTCTACATCCAGCTGCCGCGATGCACTGTGCAGCTGGTCTAGCTCATCACGCAGAGCCGGTCCAATGATGAATGAGGCCTTGAGCAGAATTTGATCCCTCTTGCTGTAAACATCAGCACCACTAACAGCATTTGGGATCGAACGTTTCGAGAGGCGGGGTCACCCTGGACAGGACAGTCTGTCGCAGGGCAACACAGAGACAGACGGGACAAACAACCATACACACACACACACACACACTCACACTCACATCTAGGGAAAATTTAGAGAGGCCAATTAACCTGACAGTCTCTCTAACCTGTGGGAGGAATCCGGAGAACCCGGAGAGAGCCCACGCATGCACAGGGAGAACATGCAAACTCCTTGCAGACAAAACCAGGCTGGGAATCGAACCCAGAACCTTCTTGCTGCAAGGCAAAAGTGCTACCAACTGGGCCACTGTGCAGCTCTTAAGCATCTTTCTTTGGTATTTTAGGTTTTGTTCCAGCTACTGGACTGTGTGAGGACGTCGTCCACCACAGCGGACAAGGAGAAGATCGAGTCTGGGGGCGGGAACATCCTCATCCACCACTCTCGTGACACTGCGGAAAAGCAGTGGGCAGAGACGTGGGTGCTGACGCTAGCAGGGGTGGCTCGCATTTTCAACACGAGGCGATATCTCCTCCAGCAACTAGGTGAGCCTGCAAAAGATGCTACGCGTTTCGCAAAAGCTTCATATGAAAGCATTGGTAATCTCCAGAGGTGTCTTGATATAACTTTTTCACTTCTGATACGATACCAATATTGAAGCTTTGCGTATCGACCATTATCAATATTGGCACGATACGACATCAACACAGATCAGACATTTTTTATTACTTATTTTGTAGTGTGGAACATTAGAAATCTAATGACGTTACGTAAACAGGGAACAATAGTTTTAGAATAAGTGGCCTGCTTACTATTAACCAATGGGTCTGTGTGCAGGATAGAAATGCTGCGGCGGACTAAATGCCGGAGCGGAGTGCTTCTACCAGAGATTTTAGATGTAGACCGATATAATCCAATACACTTTTTTTATGGCTGATATCGGATCGGGACACCGCTAGTAATCACAGCCACTTCCTGTTGGTTCTGATCGTCTCGCCGTGTTTCTGCAGGGGATTTCTTCGAGGCCTGGGAGGTTCTGTTGAACCACATCCAGTCGGCCGCCCTCAGTAAAAACAATGAGGTCTCGCTAGCCGCTCTCAAGAGCTTCCAAGAAATCCTGCAGATCGTCACGCCGGTCAAAGACTCGGACAAAGCAGGGGACGCGCTCGCCGCCATGGGCGTGCCCCCGGTCCTGATCGACCCGCTCTCCGCCTCCGGCCCTGGCAGACCCCTGGTGCGCTCAGACTCGCTGGTCGAGAGGCTGACGAGGTACAACGGCGCTGAGCTGCAGGCACCGCCGCCGGGGGAGGAGTCCGCGCTGGAGGACTCGACGCTGTGGTGGTCCGCGTGGAACACATGGTACCGAGCGGGAACGGAGAGCACGAGGCCCCCCAGCGGCCCGGCCGAGAAGCTGGCCTTCATCCCCAGCCAGCCCTTCCTCACGGCATTGATCCAGATTTTCCCGGCACTGTACCAGCACATCAAAGCTAACTTCAGCATGGACGACCTGAAGAAGCTGGGAGTGATCCTCCACGGCGCCGTGTCTGTGCCTATAAGCAGCGACGCCTCGCCCTTCATCCTGCCTTCCTACACAGAGGCTACGCTGACTAGCCTGCAGGAAGCCGTGCTCACCGCTCTGGATGTGTTGCAGAAGGTAGGGATCGGTAGAGAAAATGGTAAAAATAACATTTCCGATTTTACTGTCAATTTTTAAAACATTTTTTTATCCACCATCAAGAATTCAAATTTATAATGATAAATCAAAATTCTTATAAGAAATTTTTTGCGATACATGATAAACGATAAGATAAATGCCCACCCAATACTAAACTTGTCCATCTGGTTTGGACATGTAGGGAATTCAGCGTGTATCAAAAACACTAAAAATACTCAGACCATGCAGAATTTGTAAATAAAATGTATAATTTTGCTTATTTATTTTGTTGTACGTTTATGTCTACATGGAAAAAGATAACTCAATATGGCCGCTATATTTTTATGAGAGAGCCATGGCCCCCTTGAGCCCCCAATTGTGGTCGCCACTGAGGTCGACCATGTTGTTTTAGTTTGGACACAAATCAACAATTCAATGATTTTGGGGGTGTTTATCTGAATTAGAGGGGCAATATAAGCTGTGTAGTTGTGTTTTTTTGTTTTTGTTTTTTGTTTCAAGTTGGCTATACAAATATTGATCATATCAGTAAATATCAGTTATCAATTATAATTGGATAGTGATATTCGCTCAAAATGTTCCCATCAATGCATCCCTAACTGGATCCAAGCAGGCCATTGTTACTGCAATATTGTAAATTGCGCAACCCTAATTATGGGTTATTATATGATTTTTTTTTTTTTTTTGCCTCACATATCAACGATTTAAAAAAAAAAAAAAACAGTTAAAAGCTCTCCGAGTCAAAAAAGTAATGCTACAAATGGTTTCATCAGGACAGGTTTTCAGAGCCGCTTCGGGGGAAGATTGTTTGTTTGCATCATCTAATATGCAGTCCTGCGGTGAATGTCAGCGGTGTTTGTTCCTCTCCTCCCTCCCCGCTGCAGGCCATCTGTGTGGGCCCTGAGAACCTGCAGGTCATGTACCCGGCCATCTTTGAGCAGCTGCTGCTTTTCGTGGAGTTCTCCTGCAAGCCTCCTCAGTATGGCCGGGTGGAAACCAAACACGTGGCCAACGCTAAATACAACCAGGTACGACCTCCGACTCACCATGCCACCTCCACGCAGTAGTTCTGGATTTCTTGTTTGTTCGTTACATCAAAGGAGGCTGAATATAATCCGACCTCCTATCCAATCAAACTATTCCTCACATGCTTATGGAGTTTTTTTTTTTTCTATAAGCTGTAAGCCATTTCTTTCTGAAAATTCCTCCCTCCTGCATAGTTTTGGCTCCCAACATGCACATAGTTTAGCTTGTTTTACCACTTTTCTTTAGTCTTTGAATTATTGTGAGAGAGATTGCAGTAATTACAAAACATTTAATTACAGCATCTTTGTTCGCGCACTGGGAAGCAACAATTTCTTCAGTCAACAAGGTCTCAGACCCGAGGGACGCCGCGCGTTATCTGCACAGAATGATGCCAACCGTTGTGATTTAAAACCCAAACAATATGTCGAGAAAAATGCTCGCAGAAGATAATGTGCTGTGTGTTATCCACCAGATTCACGACCGGGTTCAGAAGAATAAGGGCCTTCGGGCTGGAGCCAATTTCGGTGCCCGATCCCCCCAAAAAATAAATAAAATCTTTTACTCTTGCAAATAAGAGAAGATTAAAAGCTAGGTCTACACCTTAGGATGTTTAATTGATGGATGGCTGATTTGAAACATCTGGCAGATGGCTTCACGTTGGCCCCAGGAAGATATGCTATGATGTCATCATTTTTCATATATGTGAGTGTTAAAACTTTTAAAATCCAACAATACTCAAAAAAAACCCATCACATTTGAAAGGAGTCAGAGAGTTTAATTAAATGCAGAATATAAAAAAAAAGCTTCTTTTTTTTGTGTGGGCCGCCCCAAAACTTGGGGCCCTGGGCGACTGCCAGTTTCTAAATTCTAACCCAGATTGGATTTAACTTTGATGTTGATGAAAGATGATCAGATATCTAGCTCTACAGTCAACCTTATGTTCTGCAAAAGTATTCACCTCACCGTTATCTTTTTGACATTTTGTCCTATTAAGATCAAATCCTTCATAGATTTTGTTTAAGTTACACAAAGCAGTGCCTAATGTGTTTTTCACATTTTTACACACACACACACACACACACAACAACAAAAAAAAAAAAAACAAGCAAGCAGGCGGAGCTGCAATGAATGGTTTAGGTTATATGTGTCAAACTGAGGCACATTTGGCCTGTTGTTTAAATATCTTTGGCCCACCGGTTTAATAAGAAATTCTGCCAGCCAGCCAGCAGATGGCAGAAGCGCTGCTATTACTACAAATCCCAGAATGCTCTGTTGGTGCCACAGATTTGACTTTTGATTCCATTTGTGTGTAAAGTACCAAACTTTGCTTGCTCCAGCATCGATGTGTAAGCAAACTGGTGGACTAACCCTTACTTTTTTTTCTTTTTTTTTTTTATGTTTAGACTTTTGACAGTTATGGTTTATATCTGAATAGAAGGGAAAACTTATGTACAGCGAGATCCACACCAGCTTATCCTTGCGTGACGCCTGGTGCTTAAGGTTATTTATCTTGACCCTTAGATATAAATTAAGGGTTTCAATCAAATATTTTTTGCTCTCTCACATAAAATTCCAACTAAATAACTTTGACAGTTTTGGTTGTAAAACAGCAAGGTTTTAAAAAGACATTGGACGTTATTTGTGATTCCTCACACTTTTGCCTGATTGGCTCAAATATCTCTGATTAATTCTGACCCCACCGGAAAAAAAAACAAAAAAAAAAAACAATCACTGTAGTTAATTTTCTTCAAAGTCAACTCCTCTGCTTCAAAGCAGCCGGTTAATTTCAGTCTTTCTCTCATTCTGTTTCTCGGACCCGCTCACCGCGGATAACCGATTTTAGATCCAGCTGTTTGCACCGGTGAGTTTCGTTATCTGCCTCAAGCCCCGCCGCCCACCCTCCTCCACCCCGCCCCCTCCCTCATCTATAGTGGCACTAAGCTGATCGGTGATGAGCTCCCCTCTGCGGCAGACGACGAATCGGTCCGCACGGTGTTTTCTCATCTGCGTCTCACACTCACTCCATGCTGCCCCCCCCCCACCCCCTCCTCCTCCAAACCCCCCCTCCCCCTCTCTGCCTGCCACTAACTGGTGGTTGCGCCTCTGTGCACCGTCCGTGTGGAGTTCATTTTTCAGTTGACTTTGTGATTTTTGGTGATCCTTTTTATTTTTTTTATTTATTTATTTTTACACAAGTCTGGCTCTCTTTGTTCCTTAAAGGCACACTTTGAGGATTTGACTCTAACATCAAGGGGCAAAACTAATAGTGCTCTAATAGCAGCGGTAAAGTTTCTTCCTTCCTGCTTAAAGTGTGCCTTTAAATCACGCTTTCAGTGTTGCCAGATTTGAAAGAGGGAATGTTTTCTTTCTGATTTTAGACTTTCAGGTTAATGTAAAATGTTTCTTTTCTTTTGTCTGTTTTGCCTCCGCAGGCAGAGTGGGTTGCCTTAAACTACGTGCCCTTCGCTGAGCGCTCCTTGGAGGTGGTGGTGGACCTTTACCATAAAACGGCGTGCCACAAAGCTGTCATCAACGAGAAGGTTCTGCAGAATATCATCAAGGTATTTATGTTCAATAAATCTGAGCTAAAATGTGAGCGTTAAGAAGCACAGTCAAAGAAATTCATTCATAAAATCCATGGAGGGTTTCACAAGTTCACAGGAACGATAGCAAAGCCGTTTTCATCATGTTTGCCTATGCTAAATGCTACTATTTAGCTTTGTAGTGTACATTCCTTTAAAGATTCTTATGCGGAATACTTTCAACAAGGAGGACATTTAGTTTTGTACCAGACGCTGTTAAGTCGTCTTTGCTCATGATTCTTTCTAGTTTTACGTTTGTCATTTTTGTGGGGTTACAGTAACTTGCCAGTTTGTGCAGACACAAAGTTTCAAAAAGAACTGACTTGTTATCAAGCCACACATTCCACACGACGTCTGCGGGCAGAATCTGGACTTGAATGTTGAAGTATCCAACCTTCGACAAGTGGCTGGTTGTTTTCTCTGTTCTGATTTGCAAAGTTTAAAATCTATTTTTCTCTTCAGAACTCGCTGCTGTTCTGCTGCAAACCAAAGAAATAAATTAAACTTTAAACTAGTTCTCCAATGTTTCGGGAAACATTTTTCTAATATTCGACAAACGAACTAATTTTAATGAAAGGGGGGGGAAGGAAAGATAAACAAAATGGCACTTTTAAAAATTATTTTCAACGTTTTTTTTTTTTTATTATTCAAAATAAGGAAACACTCTAGCTACACTTTGCTAAGACAATGAAAGGTCGGTAGCTCCATTGTCCTTTACTTACTCAAAAATAAAATCGGTAATGTCTTATAAAAACCCTAAAAGTCATTTGTGCATAAAATAGTTTTTCCACAGGCAGTTTCATCCGTTGCCATTTTGTCTGTCATTTTCTTGCGTTTTGGTGGTTTAATGAAATCGCCAAGACCGTTTTTATTTTTTTTTATAAACATGGATGAGTAAATAATTAGATAAACGGTCCTTGTTTTCACATCCTACATGCTTTTGAGATGCTAATCAACTGCTCCCAGTTGTAAAGAAAAAAAATAATACCTTGTTGCCACGGTTACGCATCATAATCAAGTGAAAATCGTAAGAGCAAAAATCCTACAAATGCAGCAGAGCTACTCTAAGATTTCCACGGATAAGGACGTTTTATACATTTCCTTATAATCGTTCTTCAAATAACGCTCACAAGATTGAAATTGCGCTTTTCTTTTTTCTTTTCTCCTTTTCAAGACTTTAAGAATGCCGCTGGGCTTGAAGTACGCCTGTCCGTCGGAGAGCACCTGGAAGCTCGCCGTGTCGTCTCTGCTCAAGGTGCTGTCCATCGGGTTGCCCGTTGCGCGCCAGCACGCCTCGTCTGGGAAGTTCGACACCATGTGGCCGGAGTTGGCCAACGCCTTTGAAGACTTTCTTTTCACCAAAAGGTACGTTTTCCCCCAAACTTTGTTGAGACGTGCGGCCGGTTTCAGAATGCTCTGGTGGTGTGCTAACTGTTTCTGTTTTGTTTTTGTTTTTTTTCAGCTCCCCCCCTGATAATCTGTCCATTCAGGAGTTTCAGCAGAACGAATCGATCGATGTTGAGGTATTTTGTCCGTTCGAGCATCCAGTGACGTATCTCAGAAACGTTCTCGCTCCTCTGTTTTTGCCCCCATCCCCTCATATTGTGATGGTCTCCTTCCTTTCAGGTGGTCCAGTTGATCAGCACAGAGATTTTACCATTTGCCAATTTCATCCCCAAAGACTTTGTTGGTCAGATCATGACTATGCTCAATAAGGGCTCCATTCACTCCCAAGCTCCCTCGTTCACAGGTAAAATTAAGGCCGTTTTCATGCCTGGTAGTCCGGAAGACTCGGTTCGTTTGGGGACCAAAAGTGCAACATTTATTACATTTTCAGCTGGTGTGATTCGCTTTCACTCTGCACTGTGTAAAATGAACCAAACCCTTTCAAAAACCTGAGGCATCAAGAAGCACTGGAGTCGGACTTTAGCTGATGTAGCATTTCTCTTTTGTCTTTGGTAAAAGACCACAAGGTACTTCTCCCACTAGCGCTAAACTTGCGTATTGGATTGGTTGTATTTACCCAGAATGCCCTGCACTATAGTCCACTTTCTGCATTTGGAGTGGTCTCCGGTCCGCTAGGTGTTCAGATATGCTTTTTACCCGGATTAGCGTTTGCTTTTTTAGCCTCCATCAGAGTTCGATTGCACGTTCACACCTCCCCAAACAAACCGGACTTTCCAGACAAACAAACTAGAGTTGAATGAAAGTGGCAGCAGCGACCGCTGAAGTGTCACAAAAGGATAGCGGTCGGGTTAACTCTATAGATACTAATGTGGTTTTTCTTTCCGCAGAAGCTGAGATCGACGTGCGGATACGGGAAGAGTTTTCGAAGGTGTGCTTCGAGACGCTGCTCCAGTTTTCCTTCAGCAACAAGGTGTCCACCCCTCAGGAGGGCTACATCTCTCGAATGGCGCTCTCTGTGCTCCTCAAGAGGGCCCAGGACGTCCTCCGACGCTACGTGGAGGACGAGAGGTTGAGCGGACGCTGTCCGTTACCGAGGTATGTCCGTACGCTTTGTCACAGCCGCCACGTTGCCATCGACCATAAAATTGCGTAAATTGGAAGTACAAAATCAAATTTGCTTAATGGAGACGCACCCATTTTAAAGAAAACGTTTTTCGCTAAAAAGTTTTTCCCGCTTGCATGAGATGGGGTCTTTTTTGGATGTGTTGAAATGTGGCAAAACTGCAATTACAACTTGTGGAAAAGACGAAGTGGTAGGAGGATGATGGTGCAGCATGTTTTTAATGACTTACCGTTTGGAGAATTGGAAAAATTATGTTTCTCTTTTAATAGACCCACGAAATTGTCGGAATGTTGACAAAGTTTTGCAACATTTTGTAGTGGAAATGCAGCCAATCACAAACTCAGGGTATTTTATTTGGATTTATCAACTAGACCAGCAGTAACTTTTTCCACACTCATATTAAAACGGCATCAACAAAAGAATACCATAAATTTACTTTGCTGTCTTACTCATTTTTTCCCCTCTTTCTTATGATTTTCAGGCAGCAAGTGACGGAGATTATCTTCGTTTTGAAAGCTATAAGCACTTTGATGGACTCGCTTAAAAAGACTCAGCCAGAAAACGGTATGTTCCGCACCGTACCTGAAGAAATCCCTCCACTTTCTGCTTATTAATCTTTTTTTCTTTTTTCCCTTCACACAGTGGATGGCAACACATGGGCTCAGGTGATCGCTCTGTACCCCACGCTAGTAGAGTGCATTACCTGCTCCTCGTCAGAGGTGAGCGCAGCCCTGAAGGAGGCCCTGGGGCCCTTTAAAGACTTTATGCAGCCACCCGTCTCCAAAGTCCAGAACGGAGAGTCCTGACCGGACTTGCTCTTACACTTCCTGTTTTTATAATAATGAAGAAATCTGGAATCTGGAATCTTATCCCGGGGTGCTTTACAAGTGCTTGGACATGAACTCCATTTACGACGACACGAAGCAGCCCCCCGCAGAGAAGGCCGGACGACTCCAGACTTAATATGCATCATTGTGTGCTTTTCATATGAGCTAATGACACTTAAACCCCTCCGCCTCCATTCACCTTCAGGCTGGCTGCAGTTGCCTGTCGACTACAAAGAATAAAAGAGAAAATTGCCGTGTTGCTCTTGGGTTTGGTTTGTTTTATTCTTCAGAAGAGGCCGCATTGACGTACAGTAATTATGTTCTTCAGGAAAAGAAAGTCAGAAAGCGATCATACAAATGAAAGACCCCAATTTATTTTTTTTTTCACCATTTCCAGCAGTGAAGTTCTTGCAAAATTTTATGCAAATAAAAAAAATAAATAAATAAACTTCTCCAAATCTTTTAACATTCCATGTCACCGTCAGCCAGCCTTCTGGAAAGGGATGTACATGACTGTGTAAAATAAACAGGACATTTCTCCAATCAGCTGTCTGCTTCATTACAAGGCATGCTCAGGGGAAACAGTTCATCTGTTTGTTACGCATTTCTTCTTGTGTGTATATATATATGTATATGTATATATATATATATATATATATGTATATGTATATATATATATGTATATGTATATA
>CAEGAE010023152.1:0-12095 GCA_903067095.1 Girardinus metallicus | reverse complement strand
ATAATTGCCATATAAAATGTGTTGTTAGCTGTGGATTTATTCTTCGTGGAAGAACTTGGATCCTTTCACACGTTTGTTGGGCGAATTCGCCGCTGCGGTTTCCTCCTCATCAGTGAAAGAAAGTGCTGGCAAATTAAGTCAGGATGATGAAAAGGACCGGAGGAGAAACATTTTTCTTAGAGTACTTGAAATACAGCCAATAAAACAGGAAGTACCCCAGCCCTATCAGATGCAGCTTCCGGTTGTCGTACGTTGAGAGAAAAGAAAGCATGTTATATGACAAACTGATGAATTCCGGTAACGGTTGACAGAAGAGAAGATAAGTGAGAAGATAAATCTGCTGTGATTTTCTGTTGTGATGGTTTTTTGCAACCTGAAATGAAGCTAATGCTAAATGTTCTGACAAGGAAAAGAAAAAACATAAAACCAATGTTTAACGTCGGAATATCAGAATAATTTTCACTATATTGCATTTTGCTGTGTACAAACTCATAATGGTTCCATACAGCGTCATATGTTTTCTGCTTGCCGTTAGTTAAATATACTTTTTTGTGCTAAGTGGGATTTATTGCTCCTGCATACCTTTGGACTTTAATAGTTAATGAAGTTCTATGTATATGCAGGTTGTTTTTTAGAACCACATTTGACTTGGAACATTGTCCAGCTGCACCGCACGCCTGGATCGGAACCGCTGAGACCAGGTTCAGCCCAGACCTGGAACCGCTGGATCCGCTGCCTGCTCTGCTCTGGATTAAGGTCAGAACTGGATCCAAAGAAACACATGACCTTTGAACTTGGCAAAAACTGGACTGACTGACTTAAATTTCAAATACTGAACTAAAGAAAGGAACTGAACAATAAGAAATCTGGACTAAAGGAAAACACACTACCTGGTGACAAAAGGGTGGACACTTTGTGTTGAAAATGTTCAGAGTTCACTGTATTCATCCTGACATCACTTCCTCCTGAGAACAGCACAGAGAAAAGCAGAAAACCTGATTCTGCTTCGTGTTGACTCAACATGGCTGACCTATTAGTTCACCTTGACACACGGAGCAGCAGGTGAGCAGGCGTCATGGTAACGCCCCCTAGTTTCCATCATCCTTTGAAATTCAAAACATGAGGATCAGATTACAGGTTAAACAGATCTGTTGTTCAGAGCAGGAACAGCCTGAAGGACAGAAAAATATCTGTTTCACAGCAAGTTTGAGTCTGAATTAAAACTTTCTTTTCTCAGACATGAAGTATAAGTAAGGAAGTTTATAGCCATCACAAAACTCCCTCACATTATTCTGAGTCAGGGCTTTTCCCAGCATGCAACTGGGTCTTCATAATGTGATGACCTTGTAGGGACTAGAACCCGTGATTAAAGAGGATCAGGGTTTGTTTTGGTTTGAAGATACTTCCTCATTCTCACTAAAGGAGAAGTCCTGCCAAAAATAACAAACAAATGCAGCCAGCAGTTCTTTACATTCAGACATATAGAAACCTGATCTGCTGTAAAAACACTAAAACAAGTTCTGCTACAGGACACAGTTTACTCATATCAGACCAGCCATGTTTCCCCTCCTGTGTCTCGCTGCTCGTGTTAGAGAGCCTGGCTGTGACGAACAGCCAGGCTCGTCACAGCCAGGCTGTTCCTCTTTCGTGCACACATGAAAGAGGAAGAAAAAGAAACGGCTTCAGAATAAAGTTCACTGTTCTCTCAGCTCTGATCCATTAGAGGTTTTATTTTTATTTAGTTAAAACAAGAAAAGTCACAGATTTTAATTTTTTACTGTGCCAACAGAAAAAGAAACAAACTGAAGGACCTCAGTTGTTTTATGCGAGTCCTGGTTTTTTATTCAAAGCTTGAGGTCTGGTACTTTCCCACTGCAAAGAGGGCGGAGTGAGCAAACAGCTCATTAACTCTGTTGATATCTGATTCTCACGAACAGGGTGAGGCGTTTCTCCGAAACTCTGAGTGTTTCTGAGAAACGAAACCAACGACTGTTGACTCAACCTGCTCCGTCTAGTTCACACTAGAAACTAAAGATAATCATATATTCAGGCTAACTTTATTTGAGCCAGATATATATTTTTGGGGTTGTCAATAATGTGCCTCAGTGGGATGAATGAGTGAAGACTATAAGACCAACATAGCTGAGTAAATACAATTCTTAAGTAATCCAACTATATTTACAGATTAGGCAAGCCCACAATTTAAAGATTCAGTGAGTCATACTTAGAGACGGGTCAGAGAGACAAAAACAGACATGCAGGCCTTTGCTTTACCAACAAAGGCAGCATGAAGCCACTGACCCTAAAGCAGAGACGTTCCACAGGAAAACTGTTCCTGATTCTTACTCTACTAGTCTTCACTGAGCAGAAGAAAATAACCGCTGGACTGATTAAAGAGAGCCGGGTGGTGTAGAGCCGGGTGGTGTAGAGCCAGATGGTGTAGAGTTGGGTGGTGTAGAGCCTGGTGGTGTAGAGCCTGGTGGTGTAGAGCCGGGTGGTGTAGAGCCGGGTGGTGTATAACCGGTGGTGTAGAGCCGGGTGGTGTAGAGCCGGGTGGTGTAGAGCCGGGTGGTGTAGAGCCGGGTGGTGTAGAGCCAGATGGTGTAGAGTTGGGTGGTGTAGAGCTGGGTGGTGTAGAGCGAGGTGGTGTATAACCGGGTGGTGTATAACCGGGTGGTGCAGGTTCCCCACCACCCAGGAGGCATGCTCAACAGCTGAGGCTCGGGGGAGTGAGTTTTACAAAAGTTCACCTCTGTGCTCTAGGGGTTCACCATAGTTAGGAGCCAATGCCTGGGGGGATGGCTGTAAATGGTCCAATAGTGACACCTAGTGGTTAATTGATGCTTTTATTTTGAAGAACGGTATATTTCTTCTTCGTGTGTTTTGTGGCGCTTCCTGTTCTTGCTAAGCACGATGAGCCAGCGTTGGAGCCTGAAGGAACACGAAGAAAACCTTTAAAATGGCGGCCTTGGAAAGCAGAATGAGGTACAAATATGCACAATATTGATTTGTGATTAGAAATGTTATATGTTTATTTACGAAGCAGTAGAACGTCATTGGTTTATTTGTTTAAAACGAAACTGTATACTGATGAGCTAAGGACACAACGTATTCTTATTTTTTGTATGTTCGAATATTAATATGTTAATTTTATACGAGAGATAAGCATGTCCAACAATTCTGTATCCTTTTATTTCATACTACCGTTTTCACAGTCTCTCGGACAACAAAAGCCGAGATTAAACTGCACCCGATTGAAAGTCTGGCTGTTTATTCCAAGTGGCCGCTACAATGGCCACTGCCCCCTGCAGGTTATAGTGAATCAGAACATCAACCCCTGTTTTGTGTCTACACCACCTTTATTAATAAGACCCCTGGTTTAGTATCCTGTTCATCTGTAGCAGCTTCCTGGAGAGGAGCATTGGCTGAGATGATGCTGCCAACAGCCAACGTTCTCCTATTACAGATGGTACGTTTGACTCTCAGACAAGAGCCTGGCAGTCCCACGACGGCTCAATGAAGGACAAGGAAAACATGTAGAGATCAACTCAGAAGAACTAGAGATACTGGAGAATATGAAAGGGCAGAGCTTGAGTAAACACAAGAGTCAGGATGTGATGATCCCCGGCCACAACGCAACGGCTTCCATTCAGATCCTGCATACGGGAGTCACTTCTGGTCACATGTCCACCTGGATCGTATGTAGGGCGGGTTCATTCCATCCATGGCAGACGCCACAGAGAGCCGCACGTCGGTCACTTGACATGGTGTGGGAACCAGTTCAGAGGTTCGGATGAACCTCCTGTGGAGATGTCTCCTGATGAGGTTCTACACCTGGGAGAGTCATAATCTAGCACACATTGGATTGATATGTTCTTTCTACACACCACCAGAGTCTGAAAGCAGCTGCAGGACATCTATCGCCACACGAACCTCTCTGTTTTCCTACACAAAGCAGAAGCATCAGATTACAGATTATCTTAACCTGCTGCAGGCCCAGCCTGCTGTTATCACGTTCTGGCATGTCTGCTCAAAGCAGACAGTGTCTGAACAAAAGGTATTACATTTTGTAAAATGTTGAAGAGGAGTTGTGTCCTCTGTTATAAATATAAAACAACTAAAAAGTTGAGACTATCTATTTGGCTTAATATTAACAAAGGTCTGTTTTATTTGGCTCAAATAAAAAGTCCCCGACCTGGCCTGATCCAGGTTGGGGACGAAGTCGTGTCCCTAGTGGAATAGTTTAATAATTTTGGCTTATTGTTCATGAAAGGAGAAGCTCTGGATTTACGTTCCTGTCCTCATCTACGGTCATGAGGTTATGACTAAAAGAATGAGATCATGGAAACAAGCAGCTGAAATGAGTTTCCTCTGCAGACTGTCTGGGGTTTTTCTTAGACACTGAAGCTCGTTCATCTGAGGGACTCAGAGTAGAGCTGCTGCTCCTCCATGTAGAGAGGATCCAGATGTGGATCAGCATCTGGTATGATGGACGCCTCCCTGATCTGGTCTCATCCCAGGAAGACCAGGACAGATTCAGGATTGATGGAGGGATTCATTAGATATTCAGACAGAAATGCCATCAGCAGTGCTGTGTTTAGAAGGATTGTCTGTTCTTTCACAGCAGTAACTTTCAGTCTGATCGTTGATAGAGGCGCTCAGTTTGCTGGAAGGAAGTCGATGTTTGTGTTGAAAGCAGCTCATGACTCAGACAGGGTGGGGAAACCACAGCAGGCAAATGACTTCTCTGTTTAGAGTTCCTCATTCCCTCCATACAGGCCGCCTTTTGTTCTCTTCTGAATAAAATGTTTAGAATGTGTTATGATTCAAAAGGAGAACTTAGGGGTTCTGTGCTGGCACAGGGGTGAAGCACAACCCACGTATGGAGGCTTTCGTCCTGGACGTCACAGGTTTGAGTCCTTCGCCACACGTCTTCCACCCTCTCTCATTACCCACCTTCCTGTGTAACTTCTCTCAAATAAAGGCCACTAGAGCCAAGAAAGCCTTGAAAAGATTTAAAGTGAGAACCTGAACTTCATACATAAACAGGTTGTTTGACCTGTAAAGGCCTGATGGAGTCAGTTTCTAGTTTCATTCAGAGACAGCTGGCCTCTTTTCAAATAATGCACTAAAACACGTCCTGGAACAAAGTCCAGAGGGAGTGTTATTATAAAACCGGTTCTGTTTGTACTGAGAGACGATCCATTAACTGCTGATAACAGACACGCCTGAACAGGACAACAACGCCTCAGGGCAAAGGACTGGTTATGAAGAAATGAAACTTATCCAAGCTGCAATAACAAAAGGTTTATGAAGCTGAAAAAGAAAATTATATGAAAATATGAACCATTTTTATCTTCTACCTTTGTAGCACTTCTCATGCCCAGTTCCTGCAGTTTCTCTTCCTGATCAGGTTTACACTGAGTTCAGGTAAAACCAGCTGAATGAATCATTTACAGTAAAACTGACACAATGAACAAAACTCTGATGTTCACATAGAGACCAAAATCCTTCAAACCAAGATCCTGGGTATCCTGGATCCTGAAAATAAGCCTTTTGCATGTAAAAAA
This sequence comes from Girardinus metallicus, assembly GCA_903067095.1. Classification (NCBI taxonomy): domain Eukaryota; kingdom Metazoa; phylum Chordata; class Actinopteri; order Cyprinodontiformes; family Poeciliidae; genus Girardinus; species Girardinus metallicus. The sequence continues at coordinate 6,525 of CAEGAE010023152.1, read as the reverse complement.
AAAAATCCTTTTAAGCTGTTTAAATAGCAAACAACTACTAAGTGATGTTTTATTTTTATTTTATTTACTTCTATTATTATTTATTATCTGTCTCTTTTCATCAACTTATTACATTGTGTTATTGTTTTTGTACAGCATGCTTGTGCATTTTTAAACCTGTTTTTAAAAGTGCAATGTAAGTAAATTTAACATTAACATGCTGAGCATCAGCCTTCATGCTCTGCAGGTCACGTTCACATCCTGTGGAGAGAAAACCAACAACATTCATAATTCACTGATCAGATGATCAACTCCAGAATAATGAAGTGACCCAGACTGTCAGGTCATGGAGACATGATTTCATTACAATCTGCTGCTGGTCGAAGCTTCTCTGGCCTTTAAATGTTTGAACCTTCCAGTTTAAACTGAACGTCACATGATTCTGCTTCCATCGGCTCTATGGGTTCATGTTTGGATCACATTTAGCTAAATTAGTTTATAATCTTCTCTTCTGAAAAACTGAATTATTTGACAAACCAGATTAACTTCCAGACATTTTGGTTATAAAGTTCAATAATATTTTCAGTCATTAAGGGGAAAATGTGACCTGATAACTGATGTTTTTATCACAGTGAAGCTGCTGACTCAGGGGGTCAAAGGTGACTCAGCATGAAAAACATAAAACCAGAGACATGATCTGCATTTATAAAAATATAAACCTTTATTTTGTACTTCAGAAAACTTTTCATACAAAATAAAACGTAACATTTTTACATTAAATTCTCACCAGCAACATTTTTCCTTCTCAGAAGAAACTTTATCATCCAGACTAGAGGTCAGACCGTGATAAAGGTCACATCCTGCAGAGACACTTTAGATCCACTCAGGTTAGATATGAAGAGACACAAAGTCAATAAAAACTGATCTCAGCTGTAATATAAATAGATGGGTTCATTTACATAACCAGCAGTGAAATAATAAAACTTTACAGCAGTTTAAACGTCGTCTTTAGTATCAATAAGAACACAGAGACAATTATTATGCATTTTTCCAATTATAATTTCACATAATCCAGTCGTCTGTGGTGCCAACGCTGCACTAAGACGTGTTAAGGTGTTTGAATCGCTCTTGGTCTGACTCATCTCTGGGCAGGTCGAACATTATTAACATGAGAGTCATTAAAGCCCCTCCACCACGACAAGGTAGCAATTCAAGGAGGGGAAACACAGTTAGTGCAGGAGTCAACCACACAGACTCAGTCTGACTGATCAGGTTAATAGTGCAATAAGGAAAGTAACTGATCAGTAAATGATTGATCTGGGCAGTTTTTCTCACATTTACATTGAAATATGAGGACAGAATAAAAACTGTCCCTGTTGCCAATATTTCCATGTTCTTATTGACTAAAGACAAAGTTGTCTCTGCTTTGGCTGATGATCCAGAAACATCTTCAAGTTTCAGTCAGAACCACTGAGGTTTCTCTGCATCATCAGGGGGATCAGGAGTCTTGGTCCTCCTCCTCCTAATAACTGTTATCATCGCCATGGAAACAAAGACACAAACTGCAGCAAAGACAGCCACCCACAGGACAGCATGACTTCGACTGACCCCTGACCCCTCTGTGTTCCCTCCATCATGGTTCCCTGCAGAACAGAACCAGGAGTTAGTCTGAAGATCATCAACATCTGATCTGAGATCCAGAACCAGGAAGCTGCTGGTTCTGATCCAGAGACAAACACTCACCTGGAGCTACAGTCAGCTGGATGATGGTTCTTTCTAAGGCGGCTCTCTTCCTGCGTGTGCTGCTCTTCACTTCAGTCTTAACACGACACTCATACACTCCGCTGTCCTGCTCTGTCACATTGTTTAAAGTCAAACTGATTTCTCCATCAGTGCTGATAAGACTTTGGAGTTCGGTTCGGCCCAAGTACTGTGGATTCTGGAGCTCTTCATCAATCTGGTCGTTCCTGTAGAGAAGCACATACTCTGGAACCAGGTCGTCTCTGGTCAGCCTCACCACTGAGACTTTTCCGTTCCCAGCAGCTCTACATGACAGATGGGCATCTTGTCCTGGTTCTGCTGTGATGTTTACAGGACCTGCAGAAACAAAGAACCATCCAGAGTTTAACTCCTTACAGCAGAGCACTGAGCCCAAAGGCCCGTCTGTCTACACAGAAGGGAGATAGAAATATCTCTTGATCACAGACGATATTTTTACACTTTCTTTTGCTTATGGACTTAATGATGATCAAATAATATTTAGGTAGTTTCATCAGCATCATAAACATCCTCCAGAAGCTCCTCCACCTGCCAGAGCATCATCAGCTTCCTCACCGACTGGCAGCAGGTGAGGATGAGGAGCAGTACCATTCTGTTTATATACATATCTTTTCTCACTGAGCTCCTGAAAATAAAGTTTGTAAGTACAAATGTAACATAGTTAATGTGGTATAGAATTCCACTTGTCAATATTTTATGGCTTATGGTCAAATTCATGGCTTACAGGTGAAACAGCACCCTCTCCTGGTGGTTGGCAGTGTTAAATGTAGTGAACTCAGATACCTCGTTGCCAGTTCATGCGAGACGGGCGCGAGGTGCTGTACCCGCTGTGATGAATCTGATTCCTGATCAGTCCATATTCTGTTCTGTACAGATAAACGTTTCATCTCATCCTGTCTCCTGGCCCTTATTAACACAACGCAGAGCTGATTTACACTAAAAGACAACGATTACCGAGGTTACACAAATATAAATGCTAAAAATTAGCCAGCTCTACTGCTCTTAAAATGGAATCATTCTTGATGAACTGACTGTATAGGTGAAGCTTTGGAGTCTATGTTTTCCCCTTAAACATTTTAAAACAATTTTTTGTGACAAATAAAAAAGTGATTTAATTAGTTGCTGGTGGTGGTGGTGTCACAATGCATTGTGGGATACCTTGCTGGCCAATACGTAATGTCACATGTGTCCTAAAAACTCAACTATTGCAACATCCATCCATCCATTTTCTGTTCACCCTTGTCCCTTAATGGGGTCAGGAGGTGCTGGTGCCTACCTCCAGGAAGCGTTCCGGGTGAGAGGCGGGGCAACACAGAGACATACAGGATAAACAACCATACACTCACACCTAGGGACAATTTGGAGAGGCTAATCAACCTGACAGTCATGTTTTTGGGGAATCGAACCCAGAACCTTCTTGCTGCAAGGCAACAGCTCTATCAACTGCGCCACTGTGCAGCCCACTATTGCAACATGTAAAAACAAATGAAGTTATGTTGTGCGATTAAAGTATTACAAACCTAAAATAACTTGAAACATTTTGTTTAGCTGTACATAAACCAAATGGCCTAGCTCAAAATTGTCTATCCTTCAAATCACAGCTGCTCTGTTGGTGATTCGGAACTTTGATGGCTTATGGGTTGGTGTTTTGAATTATTGAATGAAATACAGTAAAGAAAACAAGACTTTATTGTGTGGATTAACTTAAAAGATAGGCTCTTCGAGCTTAAACAATTTATTTTCTGAAAAAAAAAATACAATCTCTTGTATCTTGAACAAATATCTTTGACCTCAATACTAAATATATTTGTGTAAAGATACTTACTTGAATTTTTATGGTTGATTTCACAGATTCGGTTATGCTACATTTTCTTCACCACAAATTATGTTTATCAGTGTATAAAGTCACTATAATATAAATGAAAATGTGGACAATATTCTTTAGCACTGTATCAAATGTACACTTAAGAAACTGATAAGATCTTAGTGAGAGTGGTGTGCAAGAGATGGGACATGGAAAGAATTATTGCTACAGTTAGTGTTACAGAAATATAAAACAGTAGCTGATATTGCTATGATTTAGCGTTTTGTCCTACACCCTCCGATAAGGTAGGTGGCGGTATGACCCTCTAGCTGCTGTAACAATGTCTCATTAAGCAGAAAAGAGCGTTGGTCCTTGTGTGACCTCGGGTTCGCAGCTCGGTGGGAGTCGGTAATTAAAAAGCGGGTTTCCATCCAGACAGTGTGTAATGGCCCATCTGCTCCTGAAGAAGCTTCACTTTCATCACAGCTCGGTGACCCGGTAAGCGTTTCAGCTGTTTCCAAACAACATGTCGTCGTGTTAGCTCAGTTCGACAGCGCGCCTCATCTTTTTGATACGTGTGTGTGTGTGTGTCTGTCCGTCTGTCTGTGTCATACACGTATGTGCGCATGTGTGCGTAGCTGTATATTCCCTCGCATATCACTTGCAGGTTCCCGGCCAATGTTCCCGGCTGTCCCGACTTCCTTCCTCCACAGTCACGGAGCTCAATTGAGCTCCAACCGGACATCGGTGGTCCGCTGCGGGCGGCAGAAGTATGAGCGGCAGTACCCTGTGCTCCTGGTCCGCCCGGACGGCTCCACTGTTGGCATCAGATACCAGGAGCCCAGGCGGCTTCTCATGGTGAGTGGTCGGCTGGGGCTTTCTGTTCATGGGCCTTTTCAAAGTTTCTGCACAGCATGGAGAACTGTAGGGCTCTTCCTTTTCTTCAGTATTATTAGTAGTTTCTATTTTTGAATTCAGGATCATTATAAAACATTGCTTGCAGAAATCAATGTTTTCTTTCAAGTTATTTTCTCCTTTTTTTCTGAAAGACAATTTGAATTTCTGTAGGTAGTTTTGGAGCTATGTGTACTTGTGTACACTGCTTGTAGAGGACCAACCACTTTCACAATATGTATCAACAAAGTGAGGACCCTTTCCCGGTCCTCACTTTCTATTGCTCTCTAATTGGTAGATTTTAGAGGTATGGTGTCAGCTAAGTTTCATGGTAATGTAAGGGAAAATGTCTGAGTTTGGCATTGTTACTAAACAGAATGGAAGACAATACAAAGTCCTCAGTTTGTGTAGTAGCATAAGGATGTGTGTGTTTGCAAGGGGGCGAAGGCAGCTTGAGCCCCTGTCCCTTTTTATCCTTGATGCCCCGAGTGCCCTTTTTGAGTTTTTTTTATTATTTATTTATTTTTCTTTTTTCAAAAACAATTTTTTTCAATGTTTTTTTTTATTTTTTTTATCTGTATGTAGAAGGCCTGCTTGTGCCCCTCAGCAATAATGTTTAACTAAATATAATAATTTAGCAAAATAAACTAGTCTGGCTGCCCTCAGTCTAATAATGACTCTCAGTTCCTCTGCCTCCATGTTGTTCAGACACCGAGTCCATGGTGAGGAGGAGGGGCGGATCTGTGCCCTCTAACTATCAAATTATGGGAAAGAATATTTTCATTCACAAACCAAACACACTGGTTTGTGTGTTTCCGTAATCGTCCTTGCAACAGCGGGAAAAAACCCACCTCGCCCCTAAACACAGAAATGCTTCGGCTGCAGAGAAACTTCTGACTTTAACTTAATCAGGCTGCTAAATGCCCGGTTCGCTACAGGCAGTCTGAGTCAGTCCAGACAGATATAAATAATGTCTGTCTTTATATCAGATATCCTTATATAAGACACCATACTGCGACTGTCACCTCGCGTTGCGACGCAGCTCAAAACCCTGGTACCACCTGCTTTTTGTTCGCTCTGCTTCTCCTTAACGTTATTATCAAGCGGGTTAAAGCTGCTGCTGACGGGATCTGGGCTGGAGGTTCACGGCTGTAAATAGAAGTTATTGCAGAACTTCAAGTGTTAAAGGAAGATTCGGCCCAGAGCATTTAGAGCTCACAAAATAAACATCGGAGAAAATACTGTGGCAATAATTAGAACCGCAGCGTAAAGACATACATGCCCCAATTAAATGAATCAAAATGTCCCCAAAGCATCGGCGGACTGGCATAGGGGCCACAGGGGGATTCCAGGTGGATTCAGAGATGCGCATCGCAGCAGCTGTTCATGCAGGGCCGGCCCAAGGTAATATAGGGCCTTAGACAGAACCCCCCTCTCCCCGAAACCCTTCCTACTAATGACCTCAGCATGTGTTTAAATTTAGATGTGGTGAAGTCTGTGAGAGGGAGACCAGATTTATTAGTCTAGTTTAAAGTCAATCACTAATTATTGGTTATTTGCTGTTACGTATTTGCGACCAAACCCAATTCAAACACAAAGATTACACCATATTATAGCCATGTAACACACTATCAAACTATCAAGATGATTCTTTGAACTTTTACAAAGTAAACTTCCTAATTAAATCCTAAATGTATTTTTTTTTTCATCTGAATGCATTAAATAAAATTTAATAACATTGTCATTCTCTGTAAATGAATGCTACAGGTTTAGATCTATGATCTGTGTTACAATTAAACCATTTCTAGGGGCCCCTGATTGTCTGGAGGGGGCCCCTCCGATTACTCAATTACTTAATTGAGTAATCGGATAAAAAAAATTATAAAATAAAATATTTATAAATGTAATAACAGTGTTATTATGGACAACACTGTTATTATCGGATATCAATATCAGTCCAGTTTTTAATTTTTGAGCAAGTTACCTTTTTGTACCTGTAACAATAATAGCTCACTTTCTTAGTTAACCTGAAGAAAAGTCATACAAAGATCTGAAATTTTATTCAATTT
>CAEGAE010023148.1:0-38154 GCA_903067095.1 Girardinus metallicus | reverse complement strand
TCTGGTCTGGTCCCGCATTCTTCTTTCTTCAGATAGTTCCTGTTGCATGGCATTTGCATAGAATACTCCAACTGCAATGTTTCTGTTGCAGAAGGCTTGTCACATAGTTAAAACAGAAGTCACTACCTATCTCTATTAAGTAAGTTCAAACCTAAATATTAAGATGCATTTAATATAAAGCATACTAGTACTACACAGTATAATAGTAATACAAAGGATCCTAGAAATACATAGGATAATAGTAATACATGATAAATTATATACAATTACCCCAACATACATGCTTTATAAATATAGCAAATATATTCCACTGGGAGTGGTTATTAGCTGTATTTAGGTATTATGTGTCTGTCTTGGCATCTTAGTAACACCCTACATATTTAGGATTTGTGTGGTTTTTACATTATATAACAGTTTTCACTTCCCTCTAATTGAAAATCAGAGACACCACTGGTCTTTGTGGTTTGCATGTTTTGCATGTGGAGAATTTTTACTACATCAGCGCAAGAGTTTCTGGTATCAGCCCCTTATGTGGCTGATGTCAAAGAGTTGAGTTTAGTACAGTTCACCAATTGTAATAAGGTAAATTAGAAGCTTTCAAATAATAAAAAAAAAGAACAGGTTTAGTTTCTTTTTATTTCACTTTAATGCACTTCTAAGCTTTTCTGGATGTTGGGGTTACACTTGTAACACATCTTAGCTCTCTACTTTTCACATAGATCCTAATTCTGTCTGAAGATGGAATGACGGATGTTACGGCAGTTCTTTTAATCTCAGTAAAAGTTACCACCCACACTGCAATAGAACAATAAATCTTGCATGAGAACTGCTTCACAAGGCTGCAACTATTTAAGCATGTGCTGAAGTGGGTGTTAAAATGTTCCGATTCTTCAAAACTAAAATATTCTACACGTCTTGCCCTCTTTGTTGTAACTTGGAAATAATATTTTTTCTCAAAAGATGATCACTATATGATATTATATGATATTTTAATCTTTCCATCTGGCCATGTTGCCCTTAGAAGCAGGAAATGCAGCTGCTCATTTCCATTACATTATAATGTCTAAAAAAATTAAATGCCATCTTCAATGCCTAAAAATAGTAGACCACAAACCATAGGGTGTCATTAAGAAATGTTCATACTTTGTCTTTGTGGCACAGCAAACGGCAACACACAACATTCAGATTTAACTTTAGTTTTTAAAGACTGTTGCAAAGTTATTTAGCTTTCTTTCCTCAGTGCAAAGAGTAAATTTTTATGAGACATTTTTATCACTATTTGCTCCTGTTTGGCACTTCTATAATCAGTAGCCACAAATTTTACTTACCTTTTCTTCTGTAAATACTTGACAAATTCCATCTGCTAAATTAAATATTTTTAACCTTCCAGCAAAAATCCTTATGGCATGTAAAAAATATTTATAATAATAAATAAAATGACCATTAATAATTATCAAACACAAATTAAAAGCTGAATCATAAAATGAGCTTGCTGTTTCTCACGCTGAATTTGAATGAACGAATAAATGAATGAATATAACCAAAACACTAAAGTATAAGAAAACAGGCAGCTTCTGCTACCAGAATGTTGGCCGCCTGGAAAAAGAGTAGACACATTTGTGAACTGTAGCTATTTGGAGACTACCTCCCTTAGGACTATGCAAAAGCATAACAAAACTTTCTTATCATGCTTCTGTTTCTATGGGAAACAGGAGTGTGTTTCGAATACCACAATGCCTAGGGGGCTATCAGCAAAATACAACCATGAGGGCGGCAAATGGGGGATTGCAGGAACTATGACAGATAAAGAAATAGCAGCTTACTGAACTGGAACATTAGACAGGATTTCGCAAAGAGCATCATTTTTTTTTTACAAGTGGATAAGCTCGCAAATATTTTGTTAGCCTGTGGAGGAGAAATAAAAATAACACAGCTGAGATTGATTCTTAACTTGCTGTTACTGTTTTTTTTTTTTGCAAGTTTGAGGTAACTGGAACAGAGCGATGAATGAATACCACACATATGGGACAAAATCAATCCTTGTACAACAGTACAGCTAGCTGCCACAGGAAATCAGAAAAGTGGTAAAATTCCAGAAAGCTGTTTGTTAAAATGTTTACATTTTTTATGATTTTTTTTTTGTGTATGGTTATTTTTTTAAGCAGTTTTCAGTGTTGTTGTTTACGTTACTATCAAGATGAAAACCCGCTGTGAAATAATTTAGTGGTTGATCCTGCATGCTGGTTGATGTAACAGCGCATATTTGGACTTTAGAAGAGATAATGGTCTGAGAGGAAAATGTTCCTTCTCATTTTTATATTAGGTGAGTGCTTGAATCATTTTTCCCTTGCCTGCAAAAGTAGTTTTGTGCATTTAGTATGAATATTTGACTGTTGAGTTTATTCTTATTTTAAAATACTGTACACTTTATGTAGAGTACAGAAGTATCTCCGAGTTTCATGTTTTCTAACTGAGACACATAGCCCTTTATTGTAAAATTGGTTTAATTTGTATACTAGTTTATTTCTCCTCTATGTGCCCATTCATGCATGATAGATGTAGAATGCATTATTTATTCAAGTCCATACTGAGTATTTTTTCTCAGGACTCCAAATATATATTTAAGCCATATGAAATCCAGTCAGTATGGACCAGTCAGTGCAAGAGGCCAAAAAACTTTCCAATTCAATTTTGCTCCTTTCACTCTGTGCAGCAAAAGCATTAACATTGTGAGCTGCAATCATTTAAAAGTGTATTATTTGTGAGTTAATTTGTTATTAGTATGTCATGATGCAGTTCATTCACCAGTTTGCTGGACCTTTGGTTGATAAGGTAAATTGACAAGGAGCTACTTTAAATAGGTTTCCAAATATCTATACATCAATAGTTCACAATTGTCCAGACTTGTTCTGTGTCTTCAGTACATTTTTAGTAATCTTAAAAACAAAGAGAACAAAAGCTCATAATTAACTTCCTGCAGATGTTTCTATAGTGTTTAGATTTTAAGAATCAATTCTGCAAAACCCAAATACTGTAAAGAGTTTGATAGATGGATAGATGGATGTATGGATGGTTGGTTGTAGGGGGATGTAACGTATAGAAATAAAAACATTTTTCAAAACCCAGTTTTCTCTGTCCACACTTATCCAGGCAATAAGTGAGGAGTTCAAAAAATATATATTTTTTTGATGAAATTACATTTTTCAAGGCTCCTTAGAAACCAGGTTTCAATTATGTCCCTAACCCGTTGCTAAAAGAGACTCGACTCTCGCCAAGGAGCTGCCGATGGGGGGCATTTGTCAGAAAGACGCTCGGACGAGATGAAATCTATCTCTGAAAATAAAGCAGCACACAGGATTAGATGTGGCTAGGTACTCAGAGATTGCAGGAACAAAAGGATTAGCCAGGAAGCAGGATGTGGGTCACGCCTGGCAAAGAGTGAAACCAGCCAGTCAGCCTGCCCCAAGGCGTTCTCCTAATCTGCTGCGCTTTGTGAGGGCCATGGAGGCCTCGTGCCAGGTGGCGTGGACTTGAGGGTCAACACTGGGGGATGTGCTCGTGGAAGGCTTGGCCTGTGAGGTATTCAAAGGGAAAACGTGTCAGTGAAAACCCATCTGTTTACTGATGTAAATTTCAATTATTATTAAATGCAAGTCTTCTTGGATTTAACAGGAGTATTGTGCTTTGTTTTTTGGATCGTGCACTTTGACCCGCAGCCAAGGCGTTAAGTCACTAAGAGGACAGTCTGCCAGATTGGCAGCTGAAGAGATTACACCATTAAGCTTCTTGTTAACCCTGTTGCATGAAGCAAATCATGAAAGATGGTTAGAGAGTCGTGTTTAGGATTTTCTGGCACCCTTCTTTGGGAGGAAAATGCATAATAAGCATATTATCAGGGCCTGATGGTATCCCTTAATGCCAGTCATCCCTTACTGATTGCGTCACAAGATAGCAACATATTTCCAAAATAAAAACACGTCCAGTTTATGGATTAGGAACATAAACGATTGGGGTCTCACAATGTAAGGATTTAGCTTTTGTTGCCATTAAAGGATCAGCGGAGGGTAGATTATATCATTGCACAGTAATTACTCCGACATGTCCTCTACAACACTCTTGAAAGACATAGATTTTTCTCAAGCGCAGGAAGTGGAACGGGGCAATAGATCAGATAGGACGTCGTGGCGGGGAGCGGCCTCAAAAACAGCCGCGTCTTTTTCCAATGGCATCACTCTGAGGCTCATGCAGGAAACTCGCTGACCTACATCTCTGTCAGACAGACATCTGTTACCTTCCATTCCTCACCCTGTGCCGGAGTGGAAAATCGCCAATTACCACTGTAAACCACTCTCACAGCAACCCTCCTTGCAGTTATACTCGTGCTATTAATATTCAGGTAGGGGTGTTGCACTGAATTACCTCAAGAAATGTGTGCTTCCTCATTTTATTCCTCGGAATATTAACACGTGTGGCACAGAGATAATTACAGAGATCCATGGCGGCATGTGGCGCAGGCAGGGGCACAGCTCAGAAGGAGGAGAGATCATTATTATTATTATTATATCATCTCAATAGAATGGTGTATTCACTCTTGTGTTCTAGACCCCTCGAGGTCAGAGTCTAAGAAGGAGTATTACAACCTAGGAGCCAAGTAGATTAAACAGCAGCTGACTCCAGTAGTAAACTCATTCCTCCAGCACGCACAGTTATCACTAGAAGTGTTACACTGATTACAAAAGGGTCACATCCTGACGAAGCTGCAGAGGGTGAGAAGACCATCTGTGAGAGCATGCAGCTTTGTGTTCTTTCTCTGCAGCAATCAATCTGCAATAATCAAAGAAGAACCTGTCGCTCAACAAGAACAATCAGCCAATGCAGGTCGGTTACGCTGCATTGTGAGCGCTGATTATAACCTGGTGCTTCTGCAATCAGCGTTTATAAATAGATGGTCATTGCTAGCATTTCTAAAAATATGCACAAACATCATGAAAAGACTGAAACAACAAGAAGATATGCTTTACACCGAGAATATCAGAAAGTGTTCTGGCATTAGGTTTGGACTCATCATTGGCATGGCTGTTATACAACTTTTGTGCTTTTATTTATTTAAAGTTAGGTTCTCCATGTCTGCGGCCATGGTTCTCAGGCCAAGAAAGGTAAACAGCTCTATGGGAGACGGAGGCTTGGGGAGACATCCTCTGCCTAAAGCGGAGGAGTTCATCTTGCTGTCATGTTCATGAGTGATGGTGGAATAAGACAGAAAATGGAATAATGGATTGGGGCCTCGTCTTCTCTAATGTGGACAAGAAAAGGCAGGGCCAAAAACCCAAGCTCTCAATTTACTAGACCATGCATCCTCTGACCCTCACCTCTGAGCTTAAGGTATTGATTCTCAAAGAAAGAAAGTGATTCTGGATGCAAACAGCTGAAATTACCTTCCTCCACAGGTTGGCTGGGCTTTACCTGTGAGATAAATTGAGCAGCTCCATTATTTAGAGGAGAACTAGATGTAGGGCCACTGATCCTCTTCATCAAGTGGAGTCAATTGAAGTGCGTTGAACACCTGATCAGGATGTCTCCTGGGCAAATTGGCATGGAGATTTTCTAACCACATCCAATGAGAAGGAAACTGGAAATAGACTTAACAGTATACAAAATTATCACCGGGGAGAGGGAAATTTTAGTCCTGGGCCTGTTGATTTCCCAACCTAATCTTGAAAAAGCAGAATACAATGGATGGATTGAAGGATAGATGGTTTTGTTATGGGTTTTATCTGATCTTTACTGGGTCAAAAATTAACAAATCTTTATGTCAACTATTACTGTGCTTGGTTAAAAACATCATGAAAAGATCTGAATTCCATCCACCTTTTATAACACTTGATTTTTTGACAAAACTGAAGCAGGAGTTGCTTTTCGTATCTTTTATTCCCTGCAAGACATCTCTCTGTTTATGATGCAATCAATAACGCACTTTGGATCATGTTGCATATGCAGCCATGTTGGGGCTACTTGGTTTAACTGAACCAATCATCTGTCTGTGTTTTTGGCGATTATTCTCAGCAGTTGTGGCAGATAATGTGGAAGATTCACAGGTTCTGGCAGAAAATATAGTTGGTACTGGGAAACACAATCTGCCCCTTTTCAGTCCACCTGGGTCCGTCTTTTTGCAGCCAAATTATCCAGAAATATATGCAGTGTTTATAACATGCAGCTCAAGGGTTTTGTTGTAACTGTAGAGAACATGAGAAAATCCTTCTGAAGAATAAAAATAAATAAAACGCAAAGAAAAACACAAGTAAACGCAATTTGACTAAACACCACCTTGTTCTGTCAACTAAAGGCTTCTACAATGTCTCCGATGGACAACGACTTAAAGCAAAAGTTGCTTTTTTTGTTATTAAATAAGGAATGTTACAGGGTAGACTGTACGCGCAAAGTCAATCCAGTAAGTAAATGTCTGCTTTATCTATTCCAGAACCAGTTCTGATGTTTGGAATTACTGTTCAGGTGAAATGCCCGACTGGTTTAGGTATTCATACCATATAGCTTTCTGCCACTTTCTGCTTTCTGACAGTAGGCAGCACATTTCTCTCCAGAAAGCCTTGATAGTCTTGCGGTTTCATCATACCCTGCACAGATGTGTCAAATGGAGTAAAGCAGATCCAGAACATAACCAAGCTTGTAGACATCTGTATTGCTAATTAGAGGACACACTGGAGTTTAACATGTCCCTAAGGTGAATTAAAAAAAAATCTTTTTCAGAGGTAATATTATTTTTGACTAAGCCTGTTTCACAAGTTAGTTTTTTGAAATTATTCCATTAAGACACAATTGAAAATCAATTTCAGAATTGCATTGGTTCATTTTAAATATTTTCTTGTTCAATTTTCAGCCATTAACAGAAGGGTACCAGCAATTTTGTCCATGTATGTACATGTTTGAGTTTTGACTTTTTGGGATTTGTAGGAAACCCACAACAATTTATTTCTAATTTGCCATGTGAACACTTCAGTTTTAAAAATAAGAATATTTCAAATAAACTACTATATATACAAAAACTATCACATTGATGCTCATTTATTTAAAAAGCGGATCTCAAAAATAGCAAATGTTTCTAAGTTATTTGCTCTTTTTTAGCAAGAAGAAAATCCTCTTTTGACAGATCAGTTTATGTGAGTGGGAGTGTGTGCAAAAATTACCACACTGAGGTCATGTTTGCAAACCTCTTCCAGCTCACTTGAAAGACTAATCTCATTAATGAACAGCGATCATGCTGCATTTTGCTCCAGTGCTTTAACATGGCCCCCTCATAGCAGCCTCAATGCCAGCTATCACGTTGAAATGTATGCTTTTGTGTGGGTGTCGGAGGGCCGGGGTAAGCTGATGCACCGGCAACATGAGGTTGATCAGAGAGGACACAGGATTCATGCTTCATGATGACATTAGCAGCACTGCACAAGTGATTTGTATTGGTCTAGCTGATAGGTAAAGACTAATGTGCAATTATGCAATTTACAGTGCCATATCAAAGTATTCATACCCATTGAACTTCTCCATATTTTGTCATGGTACAGGTACAAATCTTTACTGAATATTAGTGAATAAACAACATAACATTTCAGAGAAATGAACAGGGAAAGGATAATCTTCAGAGAAATGCATTAAAGAGCTAAGCAACAAAAAATTAACCCAAAGAAAACAAAGAGTCTGACACAATTGAAATCAAGATATGAGTGCCCACAAACTCCAGAGTAACTTTGTAGAATCTCCAGAGAGAATCTCTGAAATGGACAACTATTAATGGTGCACTGCTCAAATTCTGGAAAAGTAAAGAAAAAAAAGAAAAAAAAAAAAAACGCCATTAGTGAAGGAAAGCAATCAGAGGTTTAGTTCCTTGTTTGCCACCAATAATGTAGGGGACACGGCAAACATGTGAAAGAAGGTCCAGTAAAACAAGACTGAACCTGAATGTCTTGGTCTACTTGCAAAATTCTATGCGGTTAAAAAAAAAACAAAAAAAAACTGTCAATGCACCTTGAATTCACCGTAAATCACAGTGGTTGAGGCGGTGAGACACTTATGCACTGGAGGTGAAGTTCACCTTCCAACAGGATAACGATTCAAAACACAGCCAGAACTAAAATAAAATAGTTCAGATCAAAGAATATTCATGTGCTATAATGGTCAGACCCTAAATCCCACTGGGAATTTTTGAAAGTGTTAAAAATTGATGCAATTGATGCCCAGTTTCACTAACCTTGAGCTTTTTCAAGGCCTTCCAGAGTGCTCCTCTCGTGGGTCATTTCACAAGTGCTGCAGTATTACATTTTTCCTAATAATCAGCCCAGACCTTGGCAATGACAAGAAATAAACTTTCTTCATTATTTGAAGAAAGATAATTAAATGTAATCAAAGAAAATCTATTCATATTTAATAAAAAAGCAACAAAAAACGGATGCAGCTTTGTTCTGAAAGCACTTGTGAAGAAATGAAATGGTGAAGACACTTTAAAGAGTGGAGGGTGGGAGGGCCATCATGAATGGAAACCAACTCTAAGGTCTGGTAAACACTTGAACACACTCAAGTGACTTCTTATCTAAACTGTGGCAAGTGTGAGGGTTCATCTTATTAAACTTTCAGAAAAAAAAAAAAACTCAGAGTGAATTTTTTCCCCTCATATGGAGAGATTGGCAGGGTAGTCAGAGAAGTGATTTCAGCTCTGCATAGAATTGAATTGCTGGGGGTGGTTGGTTAAGCTCGGCACTTAATTTGCTCTGGAGTGTGTATTCTCATACTGATATGCCAAAATGTAATTGAAGTCTGTACAAGAGTCGCTTGTTTTCGTCGGAGATCCGAGAGTGTTCGTTTGAGATTTCCTTTCCTTCCATGGGAATCATATCACCGGAACAGTGAGCTTTACCGAACCCACACCTCAATCAGTGTGTACAGTGAAAATCGCTGTCTTATCTGGAAGGGTAGGGAGCATAAATGAACTGTGTCGGGGCAATCTTATCTAGTGCAATAATAAACGTATAATACGCAGCACCTGGTGTTAACCGTCAAATCCAAATACAACTACACACTTTCTGATTGGCTGGGGTTGTGACATATGGAGATGAATGTCAGTAAACACTGGTGCGCACACCCAGTCACAGCCACTTCCCACACACCTCTCCCAGTGTGATTCCCGTGTAATGATCTGGGGAGTCTGGACAGCCGTCTGCTCGGCTTCACCGCGCCATGGGGTGCTGAGCTGAGCAAGAACAGGAGAAATCATGGACAAGACAGGAGGCGAAGGTTTCCTTCTTCTTCTTTTTTTTTTCATTCTGGCAACTCTCACTTTCCTGGGCAGAGATGTGAGAAATTAACAAATACAGCCTCCTGCTGAGACCAAAGAAGCTTAAAGCAAAAAATAATCAAATAAAATAAAATCCTAATAAATGGTAGCGGTACACTGAGCTCACTCAGCAAATCAACTTCTAATGCTATCACTATCTATCTGTACAATGGTTGTGTGCTTTCTTTGCTGGAGAAGGAAAGAATAAAAGAAAATGTAGTGACTGTGTTTTAACCAGCTACTTGAATGATACCAATCTCATTATTTCCAATGAAAGAACAAATTTCTTGTTTTTTTTTCGAGCATAGACTGAATTACACAGTTCAAGTGTAAATATTACATATACATTATCAGCAGTGTCAAAACTTTAGACTAGTGGTACTCCAACTTTCAAATCAAAGTTCCACTTGAGTAAATACAGCTTTTACCAAGCATCACTATCTTTGTTAACTTTGTCCAACAGTGATAGAACTGGATTTTATGACAGCTTGTTGTGCTATGCCACAATAAAAAAAAAGGAGAAAAAATATTATTATCCTTTGGCACTATATCTTTGTTTGAAGAGTGTGCTTTAAATTTAGAGTCCAATTTTGACCCAGAAGTTGAAATTTCCAAGGGTATCCTTGACCTGTCTGATGTGTTTCTCGGTCTCTAAGATACTCTTTCTTCACTACTGTTTTCTGACAAACCTCTGATACTTGAAAAGTTTTCACATAAAATCTTTTTATTGATTATGGGACTACTGAAACCATTTAGATACAATCAATTTTATTTATGGGAATCAGAGTTAAGGAGGCTTACCCAAATGTGACCACACTGTTTAAATGATAATTGGCAATAAACATTCAAAATTATACACCTTGATTCTAGCTCATAATCACATTCTACTTTACTCTTGTATCACATAAAGTCCCAATGAAATTCATTTAAATGTTCTGTGTGATAAGACCAGATTGAAAATGACACACTTCTCCACTGATTGCTACAGAAAAAACTTAAAGATAAAAGACCTCAGCCTAACTTGTGAGGTCCTAAAACCATAAGACTATTCAGTAAAGTTTAAAAATCTTCACAGAACTTGCAATTGGGACATTAATCAAAAGGAAGCACATAACCACTGGTTTAAGTAGGTCACTCTTGCTGAGTTTGTTACTTTATTTTTGTGCTTTAACCTCACACACACATAAGGCTATTTGTGAAGCTCTTGGCTTAGAAGAAGAAGGAGATTTGACACGCAGATGTGCTTTCACTTGTCACAGCTGCTTACTGAAAGTCTGACCACTTGATGTAAGACCTCAGCAGGATGAAGTCTTGTCCTCTTAACATGATTTAGACATGCATACACACAGAAACTGTTAATGTGACCTGGTATTTACTTACTCTTTTTTTTCTGCTGTTTTTCAACAATCATGAATGCCGGAGAAGGTGAGAGTTTGGGATAAGAAGCTTATTGGCAGTGCAGCCCTATTATCTTGGCACAAAAAAAAGTAATGTGAAAGGAGGATACAGAATAATATGCAGAGGAAGGAGTGGAGGCAGCGTTTTGGAAAAAAAAAGAAGAAAAGACTCCCTATAGGGTTCTGTAATTCACAAATGAAGGAGTTGCGACTCTGAGACACCCAATTTGACAACATGCATTAAAGCAATGAAAGAAAAGGCAAGAGGAGAAGCCTGATAAGAGAGCTGCTTGCAGAACCAGAGGCAGAAAGTGATCGAATGATGAGCTGAAAATATGACAAAATTGCCAGTGCTGGAAACCAGCCATCTAAAGATCCATGAAACAATAGCACCATGCTTGGCAAAGTACACAGTCAACGGGATTTGGCTGAGTGATACACTTTCATTCACTTTATCTCTTCTCTGTGTACCTTAAAGGACACACTGTGCTTCTGCATCACAGCCAAAACCCATTTTTAACTAATTCTATAAATAATGGGCTCTCTTTGAAAAAAGTTCTAATTTAAAATTCTCTCCGTAGTCAAATTTGAGCAGTATGTTAATCCACACACTAACATTATAGCAGGAGATAAGAATTAAAGCTGATTTAACATAGAATGCTGAGATTTAACCAAAACTATTTAAACTTAAAACTTCCATGCATGATTTGGTCTGACATTGTGTGGTCAGCATTAATTCTAGCAATTACTCTGTGTGATTTGCTTTGTTTAAGGAAAAACAAATTAAAATAGCATTTTCCATCATTATTTGTGCAAAGAGGTCAGGTAAGCCAGCTGATTTAAATACAGTATGAACTATGCTCTGAAAAGCAGACAATTTAAGTTCTGAAAATGCAAAATCAACAACAGCATTGCATTTGTATAAATATTAATTCTTAAATCTTAGGCTTGACAAGGCTGATAAGTTACGACAGTAATTTTGTAGTTTCAAGATGCTGCTTTTTATTTTCACAACACTTAAAGTGAGAATTTGGCATTGACAAAAGAAAAAGAAGTTATTTCTGGTCTCATGTTGCACCTTGATTTGGAAAAACAGTGGGTCTTTTCATTGATCATCTGAAACAGTGTTACCCTCTAGGTCCTCAGGGACCGCTGTCTTTCATGTTTTAGATTAGTCTCTATTCCAGATTCAAATGATTGCATGATCTCTTCTGCCACCAGGTGCGGTGGAAGTCTGTTAATCATCCACTTATTTAAGTCAGGTGTGTGTAGGAAAAAGGAGACACCTAAACCATGCAAGGCATGTTTCCTGTGGACCAAGTTTTGGAACCACTGATCTTGAAAAACCCTAATACTTCTCTGTCTTAAAAACATGACATGTCTCAACTGCTGTACAAAGCCCTTGCTGTGCACAGGAGCTAAGACAGATGGGTGTTATCTTTGGGCAAGCTATTTGAAGGATTTTTGTTCAAATCATCTCGTCTTTGAACATGACCCTGAAATGGATATTTTGTAAAACATTTACTCTTTGTGATTGTTTGTGTTAGTGTGCACATTTTGTTTCCACTGCACACTGAAATTCCTCTGGATTACTCAAATAAATTAAACTGATGCAGAGCAAAAGGCTTCAATTTTTTTTTTTTTTACAATGCTTTGTTGATAGTAAAAGCATTTTCAAAGTAACACTCAATCTTTCCCAAATAATCCTTGTTATTTGTTTATCAATTTCCCCTTTGGTGGTTGGGGTAAGCAGCACATTTTACATCTCTTGACATCCAAGCAAAAGTAGGACTTGCCAAAGAAATTTGTGAAACTCTTTAGACAGCTGCATGTTGCCCCTACCAGCCTGCTCCCAGTCTCCATGGTAGATAGTTGTTGTTGCTTCTTTTGCTTTAATCCATAAACGCCACAACATTAGGATGTAGGTTTCTCAGCAAACCCATCCCTTTTTTATCTGGCTGGAAGGATATTAGAACCCTAAACAACTAATAGTGCTGGGGTATTGTATTGTACTGGGTATATGTCTTGGTATTGAGATGGTGCAGAACAATAATCCTGCAGTCTCTTACCCGCAGGTGTTCTCAATGAATGTATATTTGCAGCTGTAAATAATCCACCCGTTGATTTAAGGACCAAGCATTAGCAGTAAGAACAGTGGTCTGATTGTTTCATGCAGGCCCACTAAAAGCTCAGTTAATGACTCTGCTGTATCCAAGCACATTGTATTTTATGTATCCAAACTCAGTCAGCTTGGTCAACTGGCAGCCTCCACAAGAGGCTGCCAGATGCTGTAGTAAGCATTTTCTGTTGTACGTCATCGAAGATTATCCTTATCTCCCCTGAAAACAAAACATACCCTGCCTGAAGTCAATATTAAACATATGTCTCCTTGAGCACCACAGGCTGCAGAGAATATACACCTTTCATGGAATTTGAATATTCTTCTTTATCCAGCCATGATAAGATTTTTTTTTAAATGAAGCACAGAGACATATTCCTTTCCTGTACCCAAGTAAAGCATCAAAAAATTAACCAATATTATTTTAAGAGGAACCACGTCAGTTCATGCCTTTGTACTGTTTTATATTTTTACTTTTTTATGTTCTGGGGCTTTAAAAAAGCACCTTCAAATAACATGTATATATGAGTAAAAAATATTCACAGCATTTCTGGATTGCACTTCTATGAATGTATCGACAAGGCATCGAGGTGTCCTCACTCACTGGTGTGATTAACTCTCAATGGTGTGATTAACTCTCAATGCTTTAGCAATTGCATGATAACTGCATTTCTTCACTTATGCACTTTGTGCTTCTTCTATTAAGATACACTATGTCTTTGTAAATCAACTAATTAAGAACATATACCCATTATGTAAGAACGTATATCCAGTACTGTTTGGCATATACTAAATTATATTAATATTTTGGAAAGTGTTGCCATCCTTTAAAAAGGGTAAAGGCATATTATATTATCACATATATTAATACAGTGAATTGGAAAAGATCAAGTGTTTTTATACCACAGATGGACTAAGACTGCGAAACAAGACTGATAATTCTGACAGTGATATGGACTGAGTAATGATTCACTGCAGCCTTTTTTTTTTTTTTTTTACTTTTTAAAATAGCCAATGGGCGTATAAATATTGAACCATGCTGAAGCTGAGAGAGCAAAGTCTAATGCGCCATGTGAGACAAGATGTAGCTTGCACAAAGTCATACATTTTTTTTAAGGTTTTGCATGTACCTCAAAGCCAAGAGTTCAGTGATTCAGTGCTACAAAATCTAAAACAAATAGGATCTCATTTGCAGCTGAGTTATTCTGTGAGTGCAGTGAAGCTTTTGTGTGTCCCATAAGGCAGTCTTTGCACTGCTAAATATGACATTACAGGAATGAAAGTTTATTTTGTTTTCATGTGAATCCAGAACAAAGCACTTACCAGAGGACTCCAATAAACCAAACCCACGCACATGTTGGCAGGAAAGAGAAACAAACATGTTGGAGTTGTGCGTCGGGTGAGAAAAGCAGTATCATTCTGTCAATATGTTTTATTTACTGTGCCCACATGGATGTAGCTGATGATGCTTTAAGTGAGAGCAAATGGATTTTTATTTCCTGTGAAGAGATGACAGGAGAAGCTTGATGCCCAGAGAGCAGAGCCTGTTTGTTCCAGATAAATCTTGGCCTCCCTAAGGCATTTGGGTTTTTTATGTTAAGTAAACAGTGGAAGAAAATGTCTAACATCCCCCATATTATATGTATTTCAGTACCATATGCACTTACTGTGTATCTAGACTTTATTTTGAAATGTCTCAATGACATATTATAAGTAAAAACTAGTGCATCACTGAAAGTATAGGAAAGAGTCAAAAGGCTTTTTTAGCAATGTGGAATTTGAAAAGTGTACCGTGCCTTTTATTCTGTCACACTGTGATGGATGCTCCTACTACTGCCACATAGTGTTAGTATTTTTTTCCCTTACAAAATAAGGTAAAGCAACATAAGAGACAAAAAAGCAAAACTAATTTTAACTCAACACAACTATAAGTGAACATATAAAGTGACAAAATTAAACTGCCAAAGTCATGTTTAACCAATAAAGTTCCCTCCTTAGTCTTTTGGAAAAAGAAGCGATATGTTCCAGGCTTCCTCTTCCAGCTGGTTTGTTTGCTGAACCTCAAAGCAAAAAGAACAAGTGTAAGTAAACCATTCAAATATGAATTAAAGCGTGCACCCATTAGAAAATATATCTCGAAATAAAATAACTTTAACTTATGTTTAGTGTAATCTGTAACTAATAATAATGTAAATAAAGAAATAAAAATGTGGTAGTGCTAAGAGCATCCACCACATATGGTTTGGACTTAGGGTGTCTAACTGAGGCAGAGGTTCACCTTCAAGCAGGAAAATAACCCGAAACACACAACCATAACTGCACTGGACTGTTTTAGATAAATTAAGGTACATGTTAGAATGGGCAAATTAAAGAATAGACCCAAATCTATCTGATTATCTGTAGCTATACTTGAATTATTGCTTTTCATGCAAACATGCTGCATTCACTCTGACTGGGCACATGCAAAGCTGTCAGAAACAAACCTCAAAATACCAGCAGCTGTAACTTCAAATAAAGGTGGCGTTACTCAGACACAAGTTTTAGAATTATTTGCAAAATAACTAAATTATCAGATTCTTCCTTACAGTTCACAATTGTGTGCTACTATTATGTGTTAGTTTGCAGGTTTTGGCTGTGATGTGAATAAAAGTGGAAAGGGACATTTGTAAGGCACTGTGTTTGGTATGTAGACCGCCTTATGAATCACTTAAATCATTTTTAGTTTTGCCATAAGGAGGCTTTAAAGAACAATCAAAACTTCTTGTTTTTCTTCCAAAGTCATATTTAAAATGAGTACTAGAAATTACATCTGTAAAAGAGAGAAAACGAAAACAATTTTACTTATACTTTAGAAGTATTTTCTTCAAGGCAGCTTTAAGAAGCCCTGGATGTATGTTGTTTTTTTCATTCTAGTTCAAACAGATAGAACAGGAACAGTTGTGGAGAAATGAGGCCAGACAACTGCTCTGCTGTACATCAAGAGGGAAAAAAAGTAACAAAGTGTTTGAATGACTAAACCTACTGAGCACTCTCATCATAAGCATATTCTCTCTTTTTTTTCCACGGCACAATTTTGTTGATGCAGATTTGGCTGCTGGCGACAAACACGGAATGTTTTACATTTATTCCCATGTGAATTGGTGTCAAAAAGCCTCGCAGGCATCTTAATCCTTCTACATCAAAATGGGACACGTTTCCCATAAATTACAATAGCGCTCTTGCATAATTATTGCGGCTCGCATGTAACATAAACAAACGGAAGAGGCTCGAGTGAAGTGTATGTGAAAAAGGTGTGACTTTATGGAGAATTGTGAAGAGTGCTGTTGAAGTCTCTCCAATAACAATGCACTTAAACACACTTGCAGCAAGGACTTCTGTGTAATGAGAACAGTTTCTTGAAGTAGGTTTAATCTGTTTTTCCTTCTCATTAGCAATGGCACCAGGCTAGGTAAAACGGTTTCCAAAACATTCTTAACACCAAGGTTGAGCATGTATAAAATTAAAACCCCATATATGAGATTGCTTGATACTTCAGTATTGTACAATGCTAGATAAATTTGTTATTAAATTGGCTTTAAAAGTAACAATTTGTATTGCACGATACATCAGATATATATTGTCATCGCAATATCGGTCTGAGTAATGAATATTACACAGATGAGAATATAAAAACAGTTAGAAAATATCTTCCAAGTGCTTTAAAACACATTTTGCATGCCTATAAGATATCCAACTTGTTAATGCAGTGTCAGTGCATTGGAGGTCCAATGCACTCTGAGCTTCTTGGACACAGATCATGGTGTCCAAGAAGCTATAGAGGGTGCTGAATCAAAAAGGCTATTAAGTTAAAAAAAAAAAGTTATTCTTGACTTGTACAGAGCAATTTATGGGGTTGAAACAGTAAAAAGATTTTTTATGATTAAGACCCATTTAATCTGCCAACAGATTACTTAAGAACACAAATTACAAATTGTAAATTTGGCTGATTTTCTCAGAGGATTTTTATATATCATGTCCTTCTATACATACAGTGAGGTGACAAGTGGTTAAATCTGGAGCTAAACTTAGCCCGGTCAAGGATGTGCAAATAGGTTTTATATTGGATCAATTTAGAAACATTTGACCAAATGGATGGAGAATCATGCTTTCTTTTGTTTTAAATGAAACATTTATAAATTGACCAGAGTGGCATGTCTGTGGCATTAAAGATATATTTAAACAAAGAGAACTGTACTAACATTAACATTATCATAATAGCAAAGCCTTTCACACGTAAACACTTCATCAGGGGTGAAATGTGACTTTATCGCAAGCATATCTGGATGAAAAGATCGCCATATTTCCCAGCGCAACACTCTAACTACTTACAATCCAAACGTCAATTTTCAGTTTGGATTGCTACAATACAAATTCAACTAGCAGCAATGACACCTTGCACTCCAAATCATAATGGATCTTCCACTATTTACTTAGGATGCAGTGACTCTATACCCTCAGTTTTATAAATTGGTTATTAGTGGATTCCAAGGATGAAACCAAGTTCAAAGCACCCTGTGGATAACACTAATTTGTATAATGTGTGCTTGTACATGCCTTCCATAATCTTGAGACTTTAAAACTGTGTGTTCTTCCCAACCATGAGGGATCTTATCTCCTTTAAATGCACATCAAGGAGACAAGAGCAATAGCAATAGCGTTGCTTACACACTTTGACATTCCTTTAAGAATGATAAAGAAACAAACGACCTTTGGAATATTTTGTTTCTGATCCTTATTTCTTGAGAAGACCATTTACTGGGAGGGCAGAAGGGCTGCGTTGTTGTGTTACAGATAGTAACGGATAGATTGTTACCCCACAGTAACAAAGTTACTGATTAGGAATGGGGTCAGCTCTCATTGTATTGGACCAGTGATATGAGCAGCTCCCAATGTAGCTTGTGGTTAAAAGCAGTAGGAAATTATTTGGTCCTTCATTTTTAGTTGACTCAGAAGTGGAATAAAAAAATAGTAAAATATTTGTGTAAAATCAAATGTTAACATTCAATAAGATCATTCCCTGTATTATTATATGACATGCTTGTTCCACTTTCAATTTTATGTTGATAAAGAATGTTTTAATCAAAATACTTTTTATATCTACTTTTCAGGTTAAATTTTCCCAAAGTTGAGGCTTCTTCATCCTTGGATGATGTAGATTAGAAAATGTTTAATTGTAATAGAAAAGCTTTGCTTTTCAAATGTATTAATCCAAAGATATTTATTTGAGTACATAATGTTCAAATCAAACACTTCCTTAATTCTTCTCATAAAAAAATCTTGCAACAATATGACTTATAGTTGAAGCGTTAATCTTCTAAATATTTTCTGCTCAGCCTCTTCCAAACACTTTGAAACCAACTGACAACTATCTAGGCTTTGTGTTTTTGATTATTTCTTTGCTGAAAGAATCACCATCTCCATCATCACCATCTTTAGATTCTGGTCAGAATGATCTGGTGTGTTTCTCCGTGTATCATTTCTTTGGTTAAATGAAGTCTACAAATACAATAACGTCAAACATATATTTCCTGAGAAAAAGGATGTGTCCATAAAATAAAAAAAAATAAAATAAAATAAAAAATATATATATATATATATATATTTCAACCTGTGGTAAATATCTTGATTGATTTAACAGTATAGCTGCTCTTTTTGACATTTTCTAAACAGTTAACCTCAAAAATATGTCAGATGTTTATTTTGTAGTTAGGTGGTTAAATTTAACCTGCCTTTATAGTTGTTAAATAAACCTTGACAGAAACACATGAAACTAACAATTAAACTTACATCAGTGAAAAAGCAGAAAAGAAATATCCCTCTGTCTAAGCTCACTAAATAACACCAAACAAAGCTGTGGGGAATAAACTGTCAGAGCATATTGATTTTTTTTATTATTATTATTATTTTTGAGTGGTGACCTGCAGCAGTAACCTTTTGTAGCACCAAAGATTGCCAGAGAACTGTCTAAAAATTTAAAGTCAGGTGATAACTCACAGGTCAGAGTGATTTAAAATATGCTAGAACCCAGGTAGGCCATGGTTTGTGTTCCATAAAATTCTGAAATATTTTAGGCCCGGTTTTGCATATGTATGTAACTCATGCCTGTAGTCTGAATTTATGATTTGCCTTTAAGTCCTTCAAAAAACAATAACACAATGTCAGTGTCAGAGTTCCATTTTGTAACAGCTGCTCTTACATGGTGCCGTCACTACTAAAATGGTAATTTATGCAGACTTCAAAAATCTTACTGAGCCATGTCAGTCCTCAGGCTTTTCCTGTGACCTAAAAGGTATTTCTCTCTCAACTATATGAAAATGCCTCAAATTTTCAGTAATACAAATAAGTTTGACAGATTTTCACATTATTCCTTATGAGATTCCTGGAAATGCTGACATGAATCATAAAGTGAAAAAAAAACCCATGGTAGCAATTTAGGGTCAACATTTGCATTACCATTACTAAGCAGTGATATTACATCTTAGATTATATATCCATCAGGAAAGAAGTGGTTATTCAGTGACTTTGACATGAATGCTTGTCATAATTTTAAAATTTTTATTTGTAAAACAATTGCTGAAATTATGCATAATTTACATTCCTGTTCACTATTAAGGATATTATTGGTCAATTACTTCAATTCCAATTGAATACAGGTTTGAGGTTTGTGGTTGTATTGTGGCAAAATGTGAAAAAATTTAAAGAGTACTAGTGAAAAAAAAATACTAATAAAGCATTATATTTTGGTTGTTTTTCTTTCAACGTGAAGAGATCCAAAAATATTCAGATTAATTTCTGGCTCCTGAGAGTGAACCTTTTGCCAGCACATCAAATAGCAAGATAATGGAGGCAGGTAGGTGTTGCTTAGAAATGCATATTAGACAGTATCTGGCTGAGTGCACACTTTATGCACAGGCTTCGGTGTAAAACACATACTCACATTAACGCTTGATGTACAAAAATCCTAAGTACTTTATTTATATCCATCAGGCTAATTAGTGTGCACAGGATCCAAATACTGAGAGGTTCTTACAATGTTTGGACAATTATAAGTACATAAAGTGCCATCTGCTCGCGAATGCCTGGCTGCCCACAGCAGCTGAGATGGAGATAAAAAAAATTGCCAACTGACTACTCAGATCATGTATAGGTTCCTGCTAAATACATTGATTTATGTCAGCTCTGCTATAGGAGTTCCAGACCTCTGTCAGCTCAAAATGAATGGCATTTTACTTCATTAAAACCATGAACAAAGACCAAACACTGACTTTTTTATTAAAAATAAAGAAGGATCTTAAGTAGGTAGTACAATCCCCTTTATTTTTAATGATTATGTCTCTTATAAATAATACACAAAGGCATACAGTAACATAGCTCTTCACTCTTTAAGTCTTAAACTGATTCAAAAACTTTCAGAAAATTCTTGCACTTGACTAATAGAAGAGACAAAAACCACAAACACACCTTGTTTTCTGTTTTTTTTTTAATGTAGTATCTTATGATAGACATTTATGGTCACATACTATTGAAACCGTATATTTACATACTTTTGCATCTTTACTGTACATTGTGGTTCAACCATTTTGGATATCCTCCATTGAGCTTCTCACATCAGTTGGTGGAATCTTGTCCCATTTCTCCTCAAATAACTTGGCCAGGATTGTAAGCTGCCTTGCTCACTCACAGCTTTCTTTTAGCTCTTCTGTGGGACTAGTGCTTCCCAACGGACACCCCAAAACACTGACTTTAATTTGCTGTCCTATGTTCGGCTCCAATTAACTCAAATGTTGTGAGTTAAACAGAAGCCTACAAAGCCATGGAATCTTTAACGGGGCTTCCCAAAATTCCTTAAAGGCATTGTACTGTTAGTATATGTTATTTACTAAATTTGCAGTAGGTAGCACATTCTTAAAAAACAAAGTAAATATTAAGCCCCCTGTGCTCTTATTATTATGGAATTTTGCAAATGGATATCATATTGCAAATCCTTGCAGATCTCAAATAGTGACTCTATATTTTATGCAGTTTATGTAAATATCAAGTATAAGTGGTATTTTTCACATTTTCTCCAGTCAAGAGGAAATAAATTTTATGTATTAAAAAAAAACCTCATAGCTGATTTTTTTAAGACAACTGATGCATTTAATTATATAATGCCACATAAAGTATCACAATCTATGCACAGTTTCACTACACCTTCCCTGTAAGTCTTAATTGAAATTATGTTTATAAAAACAAGAAAACCAATGAATGTTTTGCATCTATTTCATTTCTGGTGAAAAGAGAGAAATTTGATTCATTGTGACATGTAGTATGAACATAAAAAGATAAAACATTGTCAAATTAACTATGAGTTAACATTTTTAGAATGCAGGAAACATTTTTGTCCTGCATTTCTTTTCAGTCCCCTGATTGTACAATGTCTAAGGTGATGTTTGCATATTTAAACTCAAGGGCACGATCTCAATCTCACATCATTTGCACCCAAGTTTATTTTTAACCTTTCTTTTTGGTGCTACAGGCATGTAGTTATGCATGTCTGTTATGTAGGGAATTGAATTGAAATTGATTATTATGTTACTTTTTTAAACAGTGTGATGTGTGTTTGTTGTCAGAGTTTC
Source organism: Girardinus metallicus (assembly GCA_903067095.1). Taxonomy (NCBI): domain Eukaryota; kingdom Metazoa; phylum Chordata; class Actinopteri; order Cyprinodontiformes; family Poeciliidae; genus Girardinus; species Girardinus metallicus. The sequence continues at coordinate 16,641 of CAEGAE010023148.1, read as the reverse complement.
AATTAAGGCTTTACACCTTCTCAAGCTCACTAGGAACTTTGAAGATTGGACAATTTATGGAGTTCATCTTTTTAAGACACAACTTTGATGTGCTGGGAGTGCATAAAGAACAATACACTGTCCAGAGAAACTGTCAAGAGTTAGTCCAATGACTGTAATTAAGATTTTTGGAATGCTTAAGCTATTTTAATGATGTCCTGTTGACATAAAATTTTTTAAAAACCTTTTCTGATGCATGTTTCCAGGCAACAGCTACCTGAAACAACTGCATCAGTAAAATATCCTTCCAGGACAGAAAATCACCTAGAAAGTTTCCTACACTAGATAATGAAAAAAAGAGTAGGTATTACATGGCTATAAATAAGGAATAGCACAAAAAAGACTCAGGTTTGAAGTGAGATTCTGTAGAATTGTCAGGAGACAGCAAAAGATAGCCTTCTGAAGTCTCAGTTCCCGAGAGTTGTGGCAACGGCCTGTCACACTAGGGTTCAATCCCATGTTGGTGACAATTCCACTCTCAAAAATGTTAAAGGAATGTCATACAAAAAATAATTATGTACGCACAAATATATTGCTGTTTTTTATCTTACTATAAACCATTTTTAAGATTTTGTAGCACTACGGGTCTTTACTGAGAGGAATCACAAAAAATTCTCTCAATAAAGGCATAGAGAAAGAGAACAAGGGACAACATAAGGCAAAGAGCTCAAGGACGAGAACTGAACCCCAAACAAATGCATCAAGAAGTACCAGACCCTGTATACAATCGATGTTTGCTAGTGTTATATTGATTAAATTTTCCTTACCATAGAGACTCCGATGCTGACTGTTGGAGAAACATTTCTGACCAGCAAATCACTCATTTCCTAGGCAAGTCTGCTTCTGCTTGGATGTCAAGAAATGTGACATTTGCTGCTCCTGTCCCACATTCTATTTGTAATATCTCATATCTGAACGAATATATTACTTTTCTGAATAACAGAAAAGTGCAGTTTTATTCCCTATAACTCTATCACATTATAGCAAGTCTAACTGGTTTTAATGAGCTGATGCAAAGATTAAGAATATTACAACACTGACTTGACATACCTCGAACACATAAACAATTTGAGCCAGTCTACCACAAGGCATCTAAAAATTCAGCTGCATTAACATAACAGCGCTCATACAGCATGTATACTGCATGTTTGTGTTACTATTGCAGAACTGATACAATTGTGATTAAAATATTTCAGAAAATGACCCAAGTATTACATTTTCTCTCACTATCCTGTAAGCATTGATATATATATTTTTTTCATTTCAGGATTCCAGGTTTTTGCAACTGACTACTTGAGTTACTTTCTGTTTAATTTTATTCCCATTTTGTATGTTGATCTTTAAATCAATACACAAATGGGAAGTCATGACAAAAGTAACACACCCTGTCCTAATATAGCAGAACAATGTGATCTGTACACTTTTGATTCCAATATGTATGTCCTATTCATTTTATGGGAGCACATAATACTAAAAAGTTTGAACAGGACCTAATGTTCCCCAAAATATACTTAGTTTCCTCATACTGAGTCCTAAATAATTCATTTTTATATGAAAGAATAAAGGGCAAGAAAAAAGACAGTGTGACAACAGGTTTATATATACTTATGTAAATGACATAAGCATAAAATTATGTTTATAATTTTATGTTCATATTAATTTAATAAAGGTGTTTCACAAGTTGCATTTTGAATTTCCATATCAGATAGCATTACTTACATCTCAGATAGAACAGGCCTGTGTGCAGAGAAGCATAAGTTTCCCTATATAGGAAATAACTCTCTGCCCTTTCATTACATTGGCAGGTCAAGATGTAAATAGGTCTAGTACCTGTAACAGCGGGAATTTAATATGCAAGGCGATAAAGCAAATAGAACAGACCACAGTGGGTTTCTCATATAGTTCTTGTAATGAGTTCTTATCTGACTGTTTTTCAATTGAAAGGAAGTTATTGCCAAGGTTTTAATAGAAGTACAAATGATCTATCTGTATAATAATGTAGCCGAGGACATGAAAATGCAAACAACTGCAGTTTATCCAAGTCCCACTTGGGGTTGGCTGCAAAAAAAATCTATATTTCTAACATTTTAATTCCCCAAAAATTGGAAAAGACAACTAAATTAATCAGTGATGACTTACTTGAAACCTGTTAACAACATATTAATAAATATTAATGTCAGGACAACTACCCAACTAATCTGTTCTCGATACCATGTTGTCACCACTTGACTAAAACATTTTAAATGTTCAGATGATTGAACTCCAAACGGCAACAGACACTACCCCCAACTTAATCATGTTCTATATGCGAGTTATTAGACTAGATGTAATTTCAAAAACCAAGCGCTAACTCATTAACTCTATGCTTAAAGATGCTATTAGTTTTAAAAGATAACAACAATGCCTTTTTCCGTGTTTAGAAAATACAAACGTTGTAGCAACACTGTTACTACCAGAAGTTGTGTGGTATAGTCTGTGGGGTTGATTTATTGACATGTCAACCACTAAAATGATCAAAACTAAGTGATATTTAGCTGAAGGTTCATTACTTTAGCAATAGTTGAAGTCGGGATCAAAGAGAAACCTTAAGCTTTTCATATAGGAAGTTCTCCAGCTAAACTCCCAAACTGAAAGTGACTACACCATTAGTCTATAGATCAGTTGTCAGTAAACTACGGACATTTCTGACCAAAGAGTATCTTTCAAGCAATGATCATGAATAAACTGGCACATCAGATTACGTTGCCCTTACAGAGAGCTTGTGTGTTTTTCCATTGTGCTGTATACACTGTGAGTCATTATTTAGATCTCCCTTTCATTATGTTGGGGTCTTTGTGTTGTCACTCCTTCACCATGTTTAGTCAGTTCCCTGAATGTGGATGTGTAAGTGTTGTGTTACTGCAGGACCCGCTGTAATTAAACCCAGCTTGATCTTTGTCTGGACTTTGGTCCATTATATCAAATGTATATGCTTACATCTAAACCATTCAATTCTAATTCTGGCTGTGAGTTTAAATCACTGACATGCGGTGATGCCTGTCAGGTTTCTATGGATGAAAGAAAAGGCGTAAAATCATACTTTGAAACTTGACCTTATACTTATGTTGTTGTTTCTTCATATTATTCTGCAAACATACATCAATCTTAACCATGTAACACAACTATAACTTCATTGTCTTGTCAAAATTAATGGAATCAAAGTTTATATTTATCATCAAAATGTATGTTTCCTTAAAGATCACCACCACATCACATGACTTCAAAAAAGAAAGAATAAAGTGAAGAAACATGGAAGGATAATCTGTAGCCGATATATTTATAGTTTATAGTACTCTATATGAATGTTCAATGCATCTTTATCTTAACTGATTCCATCAACATATTAATCTGCTTAATATTAGTTTTGACAAAGGATTTCAAACCAGTACACAAAGTAACTGGAGGCCTGCAGACATTTTGCCATAGCCATTGTTATAAGTAGCACAACTGACAGATACAGTTAAAACCAGAGGATTACATACACATGCACAGTTTTTGGCACTGTCTGAAGTTAAATCAACCACTGTGTGACTGTGTTGCTCAATGTGCAGGAAACAACTTACCATTACAGGAAAACGTTTTATGTGTTGTCATTGGTGGTCACTAGCCTGAGCATTCATGGCAGGCTCTGTTGTAGGGAACTAGCTGCAGCGCAGCAGAGAGCAAGGGGAAGGAGCACATATACAAGGATGATTAACAGCAGTAAGACCCTCCTTCTGGCTCTGATTGGTTGTTTCTTACTGAGCAGTGTATTTCTGCAGAAGGGAGGAGGCAGGGGAGATTATCTGTCTCCTCTTCTACTGTCATAACATAGTAAGAGTTTTATACAATTTAAATGTATAAAGAACATATTTACTTTCAGGTGTACAAAATAACATGAATAAATAAATATGAATGAACTTCATATTTATGAAGAGAGAGTAATGCTGCATTTGTTTTTTTCCCCCAAATAATATATTGTTTTTCAAGTACATTATTTCTGTGTATCAGAATTTAAACTAAAATATGCTCACGGAAAGTCAAAATCAAGCAAAACTATGAGGGGGAGAACATTTCATAATTGAATTTTTAATTAAGCAATAAAAGTGAATAAACTAGCTTGTCAACAAGAAGTGGTCAGCACATGTTGGTCTCCGCTCTCCTTGTAAAACATGTATGCTTTTCCCATTGTGCTGCATTAATTATGAGCCATTATTTACATCTCCCTTGTATTATGTTGGGCTCGTTTTGTTGTATTAGCTGCCGCTCCGTTGTTGTGTTTATTCAGTAACCTTGCTGCGGCTGCTGCTCTGTAAACTGCAGGGCCAGCTGTGTTGCACTTTGTGTTCATTACCAGAATGCTGTTGGATAAATGAAACGTTCTAGGCCAGCGTTTTTACAGGAAACCCATGGCCAGTTGTACTTTTATTTGACTTATATTGCTGCAAAAGAACAGCAAGACATCTACATTACACGTTTCTGCAGTTTTTTTTTTTTTTACTTAATTGGCAGTATTTAGCTAATATAAGACAAAAAAAAATCACTGTATGGAATGCTTTTTTGGAGTTCTTTATATATTCATGACATAACAAAGATCACAGATTGTATATGGACTGCATATGTGACAGCATTTTACTCAGCTCAATATTTGCTAAAACTCTAATGATCTGTAATTAAAATCAAAAGCTTTCATTACTGCCGGTTCCTTTCTGGCCGCTGCCTCAACTTTACTTCATTGTTGCTTTTTTTTGTGTCAGTCCTGTCTCGCCTTCACTGTTTGTAATTATGCAAATGAAATACTGTGAAAGAAACACAGAGTGGCTTGTCTCCGCTGGAGGAGGCGCCTCTGTTTTGTGTGCTGAAACACGGCTGCTTCAGTGAATTCTGCATGTCGATCCAGAGCGTCATTTACTCGACATTTCCAACGTTTTTTTCCCAGCTCTTGTCGGCTTCTTACAAGCGTGCTAAAAATGACAGGGAGAATTAGAATCCCACACAAGGCTATGTGCCACCTGATATTTTGCTTCGCCGGTCAGGATGGTGCCAGCATGCCCAGACTCGGCCAAATAAACAAAAACTAGAAGCTCTCTTTCATTTCAAAGGGAATATTATTTTGTGTTGCTGAAGATGTGCAAAAAGCTGAAATTTTCTGATAAAGTCACAAGAGGGGATTTGTGAAGCAAATGTACACAGAAGAGGTTGAGAATGTCAGAATGTGCTTTATGCAAGTCTGTAAGCCATTTGGCCAAAATAACTCTCAGCAAATATGTGGATTTAGTGTATGCTCACAACATTTTACATTGCTATACCACTTTTTTGTTTCCCTATGTCTCAGTCTATTTATTTATATAAAAACCTAGAAGAAAACGAGACTACTGGGGATTTTGTTTTCTGTGACAATGTCTGACTTAAATTGCACATTTCGGGCAGTGCAGGCAAACTTAGGTGAGCATGTTTTACGAGCAGGCATCAATCAAAAAGACACCTGGCAGTTCATTATCCAACACTTCCTTCACTCTGCTTAAATTTGCATAGACATCTTGAGCTCTCCTTTTTGCGTGTCCCTCCCCGCTTGCAAATGCTCAGTGCTCACCTTTCCACAAGCCTTTGCATTCCAAGTACATGCGTCTTTCTCCAAATGAATACAGGCGGTAACTTTGCATGTGAATTTAAATGCTGGTCTCCTTGGATTTAACCTCAGATTCTGCTGGACTCGATGTGGTGGTACTTTGGCATTTAAATGCATGGTGTGCTGGTAAACACAATCCTATTCTTATTAATAAGTCTGCAATGTTGCAAGGGAACTAAGTATCTGCATTTCATGGGAATGAAACAAAGGTGTTATATATTGTAGCTCCTCTCTGATTTTAAAAAGACCTTTTTTGAATAGCAAGTTCTCTTGTCTTGCCCAGTTTGAAGAGTGGGAAAGAGAAATGTGCCTCTGTGCCATGTCAAAGAGGCACAAACTGCTTCCATAGGAACCATGAATGACACTCTATTATTTCATACATTTTTAAAGATTTTCAAAATGGAAATAAAGAAACAGCAAATCAGAAAAATAAGAAAGCAGTAAATTACACAGAAAGCAACTAATTAATTTGTCTTAATCTCTACAGTTGCTTTGATATAAAGATAATTGCTATCAAGATTAGTTTCTAATTTTGCCATTTTTTTGTGCAGAATTAAAGGTCATATAACAATCAAGAAATAACTGCTGCCCCAGTTCTTGTCTGTGTCCACCTAAAGATCAAAAATCATCCCTACATTATGCAGCAACATTTGCTTGGATCTTTAAATATTTCCACTATCCAGAGGTCTGACAGAAAAAAAAAAAACCTTGGTTAACAAGGTCGGCGCCAGCACTACCCTGTCTGTCTCTCCCGCTGATTTCTTATCATGTAGATAACAGTGCACATCCTTTGATGCCAGTCCAAAGAGATAACATGGTGTAATGAAAATTTACAAAACAAATAGCTTTCACTGTCTCCAACAAGCCCCTACAGTGCTTCTGGACATGAATCTATCCTACTGGTTCTGGGGCAAAAGTTGCTCACAATCAAACATTGAATTTTTTGCATGAAAATAAACCTTAAGGCAAACATCTCCCAAAGTAAAGGTTTCTAAGCTGCTGTCAAACTATTTCCTCTCTTGCCTTGTGTGCAGGAATATTGAAAAACATGGGCTGTGGAAATCTAAACATGATGAAATAAAGCATATTTTGTGGAATATCAAGTCCAGGCATGTCTTTAGAATACAGTAACAGGCAAGTGATAAAATAGACTCGAGAAAAAGTTCTTTCCTCTTTGTTTGACATGGAATCAGATTAACACAAAACTCTTAAAAAAATGACTACACATATATTCTTGAAATGGGACTGAAAGTAGGTGGTTAATAGAAAAAAGTGCAGTAGGCTTTTAATGAAGATTAATAAAGAAGGGCCTAAGAGGATATTCATGATCTTGATATACTTTTTGACCTTCGCAGTGGGAATAAGGTTTTCATTAGCTAATGTTTCGATCCAACCTGGATCCTTATCAGGTCAAAACTTTGAACAATGACAGGGCATGCCCATCTATGGCTCTTTCAAGGAAATCACTAAAACACATGCTAATTCAATCCATTGGGAAACATGGTATTGAACTTATTGGCAGATACTTTTTTGTCAAACAAGCAAGCAAGTTAGGCCTATCTTGAACAACAGTTGAAGTTTTCCAAAGGATATTGTGATCAAAAGTTTTGTGGCTTATTGAGAAGCACCAAAAGTAAAAACCTGGGATATTCACAGTTTTCTCGACTACATGGACAAGAACACCATAAAAGGTTGTAATTATACAGTAATAAGTATGGTCCTCATATCGTCTGCTTGAAAGCCTATGACCACATTCCTGACAGTGATGCTATCATATAATTATGGGCCAAAAACCTTGGTCAATATGTGCAATAAAGAACTCCGGTACTTCTGAAGAAAAACAGTCCTTCAACTTGATACTAACAAAGCGTGCCTAACACAGTGTAGAGTGAATGCTTAGGTGCAATCACAACTTCTTAAGCCTAGTTCCACATAACTGACCCAAACTACTGTTCGTATCTCTTGGATTACATTTTCCTAATGCCCACTTATCTCTTAAGAGGATCAGCTAGTTTGAGAGTTTCTTCACCATTTCATGTTTCTCGCATGTGGATTTGGCAGAAAATGACTGACAGACGCTCAGTTGACAAGACAGCTGCCAGCACTCTATCCAGCAACTGGGTCAAGTCCCTCTGACATTCATGACAAGTTCCTGGTATGTCACTGTCCCCCCAGGCCCTGTAACTCACCTGTGTGTCACCTCTGCTCTGTGGAAGCCCTTTGAGAGAACCTTATAGTGCTGCCAGACTCTCTTGTGGTTTTCCACTGGTGCTTACGTCCCTTTGGATAAGAAAGCAGGCTTTTTCTTATAATTAGACTCTGTGGCGTTCTTGGCCATGCAACTGAGGTCTGCCATTTAAGGATGAAGATGACTGCTCCTTCCCCATCTCTGCTGCATTATTAAGTGTGACAGGATTCGTTGCAGCGTGCCTCTCCCATTCTCTTTGTACTGTTTCCCTTACCCCCATCACTAACACTCCCTCCTGCCCCCACTTTCTCATCTCTACTACCAAAAAGCCCTTCTCGATATCCCGCCACCACATGCGTCCTCTGTGAAATGGAAATGCCGCCCTATTAAAAACCGTCAACCTGAAGCAGATCAGTGCTGCACTTATGCTAATGTAGACATAGGAAAATATCACACAAGGAGAGGAAGAGAAAAAAAAAAGCATTACGGAGGGGAGCAAATCGAATAAAAAATTACCAGCTTCACTTGAGAGATGAAAGTGCAGTATCTCCAAATTGAAAATGAATACCGTTGTAGTGAGAGGTTAGGAAATATTCGCAATTGTGCAGGGGATGGAGTGGGTTTAAAGAGAGAGTCATGCATAAGGAGGGACTGGAGGCAGAGACACTGAAAACTGGAGATAAGTATGTGTTGTTTGGTCCTGTGTATAGTAAATACAATGGATTTACAGCTGTTTATACTTTTTAAAGAATAGTTTTATTTGTCTAAACTTGGTTTCTAAATAGCTTTCCATTGCTGAAGCACAACTGCAATCTTAGAAAATGTTGCTATTGGCATGGGGAAAAATATGCCTTACAACAACCTCACAATTAAAATTTAACAAGACTTTAGAGTGCAAGTGGTGCATAAAATCACAGCAGAAAATAAAGGTCTTCTTGCTAATCTATTTGGTGGCTTTGGGATCAGCCCCTCTGTCATCCTGGAGAGTGACAGTAATGATAAACCGTAATCAAATCTGCTCCCGCGAGGTTAGGCCTCATTCCTCACTGCACATAATGGGGAGAGGGGAGGAAAATTAAGTGTCCCTTTGATCCACGCAGCTGAATACTGAGCGTATAACAAATTAAAGAGATGTCTAGTCCGTGTGTCTGGAGAACGGCTGCCCAAGCACTACTTTTTCCACACTAAAGTTGCTCTTAATGTATCTCCAAATCCAGTGCCTTGATAAAATATACACCTTTTTATAGTTTGTTAGTTTACAACTTGTGGTTGTTAAAAAGACAGAGGTAAATTTGATTTCAAAGTGTGACATACAGCTATGATACAAAATCCAATTTGCATTAAAACCTTACAAGATTTTTTGATATTTACAGCATTTTATAACAACTGAAGGTAACATCTATTTGATTGTGCTATAAAATATCACTATGTGCCTGGAAAATACATAGTACTGTCCTTTACCCCATTCAAACTATGTTTAATTTTTTCTCCACGTCTGAACCACTTTGTGTTTGTGTTATATATCACATAACATTCAAATAACTTACTTAAAAATATCAGTTTGTTATGCAAACCAAGTTATAAAACCTCAAGAGGTTCAGATTTAAAAAAAAAACACAGCTCACAAATATTTAAAAGATTGCACTTAATCTTTTCACACATTTTGTTTCCATTTTTTCACCTAATGCTACACCACAATAAAAGAAAAAGAAAAGTGCAAGAGGTATGAATATTTTTGCGAGTTATTGTATGTATAATCTTTAAAGAGAACATTTTCTGAGTGCAAACATATGTGCATCTCCCTCTCAAATATAGGACATCTTAATCCTAAGTGTTTTTTTTTATCGTCAGGGTTACCATGGCTACAGCTTGATGTTAATTGGATAAAGTGATTGCAATTTGCTGTCTGAATATCACCATGTCATGCAAGTTGTTGCGTAGGTCTCGCATTCTTCAACAGCCTTTTTTTGTGTGTGTGTGGCTGAAAATATGCAGGGATCAATTTCTTCTCTTTCTGTAAACACAATGGTTAAGATGATAATGAGTGTAATGATGACACTGAGATGAGAGCTAAAGACAATGATTAGAGAAGCGGCTCTCGCTATCTAGATGTATAATTCTGTGAGGGATAAATAGATCCAGACAGTGCCTGGAGACTTTTAGTTTTTGAAAAGTTTTTTTTGTATTCTACACTGGACACATCTTGTACGAATTAAAATAAATAATCCATAGTGAAATGTGGCCCTCTTCTTGTTTGGTTTTAAGTCAGTTTTCTCCAGCTTAGTACAGCAAAGTTCCCCATCCTCCATACAGACTTCACTGCACATGCACTGCTGTTCAGCTGGATGAAAAAAACTTGTCTGCTTTGACAAGTGGTTTTTCACAATCTACTATCAGTCTAAGGCAATAGATCTTTTGTTTCAGTTGGAGGAGTGGGTTAGCTTACTTATTATTTTTAGTTTGATCTGAAATCATAATCATATTTCATTAGAGTTCCCAATTGGGGTCACAACAGAAATCAATGAAACTAAGGTATATCCAATTAAATTTACTTATATGTGAGATTTTATCGTTTGTCTTTGTAATTCATGAAAATACAGAACTACCAGGTTAAATCAGCTGATTAAGAATGGCTAAGTAGATGGTTATGAGATGGATTGTTTACAAGAATGAAATGGAAAGACTTAGGATGAAACATCAGCTTCATCCTAGCTCTTCCTCAAGATATGAATTGGAAGAAGGGGAAAGTGACCCAGAGACTCAACCAATACATATTTTCCAATTAACTTGTTACTTATATTGATGCTTACAGCTAAATATATAATTGTAGATCTATTTTATTAACAATGTCTATGTGAATCCATAAAAAATAGACAGAGTAAAACAGAATCTTTGACAAGCTTAATCATAATGGGAAAGTATTTGAAATTAAACGCATCCCAGAAGTCCTAGACAGTGTTATTTTATTAATTTTCCCACTGCTTTACTTTTACATCATTACTTTTACACCCTGTTTCCTTGTGAATAGGGTTCACAAGGAAAAAGTCACTGGCTGTTAAGAGGTTCTCATAGTATGAAAACAGTCTGTAAAAATGACATTTTAAGTGTCATGTTCTATGTTCTAAAAGTACATAGAACAAAAATGTGTAACATATGTGAGACAGAAAGACAGCATTTGTTGCTACTGATTCTAAAAATGGTCACATATTTATTATTACAGTTAAAATAGTTATTCATAATATTTAATTAATGATATATTTATTTTAAACTGCCTTTATTCATCCTTGAAGACAAAGTTGTTAATTTCAAACCACTGTTTCCTGGTCTGCAGTTAGAATACTGTCTGTCAACACAAGTCAGTAAAATCCCATATTTGCAAATTTGAACTATCCCTTTAAAAGAAGAAAATTAAAAAACATATCCACTAGAGTTCTCTGGAGAAGACCCGATTGATTTTTTTTTTCTTTTTTTGCTGCAGCAAAAAATTTAAAATTTCTTGTCTCCTCCTGACAAGAGACAAGAAATTGTCTCCTCTTGCATCCTTAAACTTTAATTATGTGTGCACAATAATTAGTTATTTAGTATTGAGAGTGTAAAACAAAACAAGATATGAGAGATATAAAAACCAATGGCCGTTTTGGAGGATTGTTGAATCCCTTAAGTCATATTCTCTCTTCATGAATACTGACGTTTACGGAAGACAAACTTTGCTATTAGTTTTTATATTCTAGTGACTTTAAAAAGGCTTGAGTTTGAACACTTCTTAACTAGGTTTTAGAGTGATAGCATTGTTAAAATTTTCAACCCTCTTTTATGAAGGGTCAAACCCTTGAGGGGGAACAAATTACTCAAAAGGGGGGGTAAAGGTGGGGGCAAAGTTGGTTTTATTGCACACACTTAACTTTTCGGGTGGAAAAAAAACGTGAAACGGCTCACAAGAGACCATCAAGGCAGAGTTTTAATTATTGTCAGTGTCAGACTTGAGCGCAGCCTCTTGGGAAGGCAAAAAAATAGAATGAGAATTAGCCTCTTTCACTAACCCTGACAGCTAATTACATTTAAAATGGCTAACACCACAAAACAAAAGCGACCTGACAATAACACTTTGCTACAGCTCGAGTTGAGCTCCAAAAACGACTGCAACATGGAGGGCTTATACTTTGATTCTAAAGAGGACTTCACACTTGGATCCTGAGAGCTCTGACTGCAGCAAACATATTCAAAACGTTTGCTTTTTTTTTTTCTTTGCCTTTTCTGAAATCAATATAAACCTGTTAAGTCTGGCAGAAAATGGGGTGCATGCTCAGTTTAGATATGGCCTTTCCTCTTGATGCAGCCTTGAGCAAACGTCAGACTGCATGCGCACGTCTGCGAGAAGTCAAACGCAATGAATGTCGAATATGAGTCCAGCCGGGAGGACTGCTTTATTGGCCCCTTTCCAAATGAGCATTGACTTCTTCATTTATTTGATTCATTTCTGACGTCGCAAAGCCCGTATGAAAAGGCATTACAACTCCTTAAATGGATGATTCTGTCCCATGTGTCTTATTTCAGTTTTTTTCATTAATCATATTCAGAGTTGTTCCGTCAGTTTAATTTGTGGTCAACAAACTCCCCTTCTGGACCCCCTCCCGTGTCCCCGCTTCGTTCCCTTCCTCTTGGCAGATTGATGGATAAATAGGAGCACGTTTGAAAGGAAATGAAGAACTCTGTGGTTTTGAAGGCTCCCTCCTTTGTGTCCTTTCCCTACCTGGCAGAGGCTACATCCTCGCCGGCCAGAAATGGAGGGAGACAAGACGGCAACAGCAAGCACTCTCTGGACCCCTTTGCCTCCTCCTGAATAAATTCTGATACATTTCATATGTGTGCTTGCCTGAAGTTTTACCTGTGATGTTTCACATGGGAATGTGATAGCCTCTATATCTTGTTGTGGGCTGAGTGTGCAATATGATACTGTAGTAGGAGGGTTTGTGTTTGACAACAGGCGGCAGCTGTGTTTGTCTACATGCGTGCGCATATGTGTGTGTGATTCCAGATCAGCCACATCTCTGCGCCATTCATTCGCAGTCTCGTTGCTTGTTCCTGGCATAAACAAGCAGGGGCTGATCTGTGTCATCCACACATGACAGCTTAACAAAAAAGGATACACAAATCACACGTCGGGCTCAACTGGAGACAGTGGTACCCCTCGACACCCTACCCTGATGTGTCGCCTAAATTGCATTTTCTCATGAGACAGCAGGAAAACATCATACTCCATGACTTCTTTGATCATTTCTCTTACATCTTCATCTTCCCCAGCTTGTACTTTATGGTAAGATCTTATATGCCAGCTGGACTCAAAAACTATTGTGTAATGTCAGTGCTGCATCTGCTGTTGATCGAGCCATAATGTTTTGCAAAAATATCCATTTCCCTGAAAATTTGTCACGCTAAGGTAATCATGTAAGGTAACTATGAAGGGAAAGGACAAAGATAGGTGGTTTTCAAAACTTGTTACAAATAAAAATCACTCTATTGCTCTCTATTACCCCTAAATAAAATCCAATGCAACATTCCGTTTCATATGTTGATTCATTTCTGCTCCTCTAAGTGTACTTCTGTTAAGACTATATAAAACATAGAAATAATCTACAAAGCTGTTCAGAGCTGAAAAGAACACAGATGGAGCCAAATACAATACACCCTGGAAGAAAATATGTAGAGGTTGACCTTCAAGAGGGACAATAGCACTGAACATTAAAACTATGTGTCATCTTGTTTCCACTACACAGCAATACACTGGAGAAAGCACTTGTAATGTAAGAAAATGTGAAAAAACACAATTTAAAGGAAAAAAAAAAAGCTTTGCATGCCTGTTCTTCTGAATGAATGATAACATAAGCTGTTTCTCTTGCACTACCCAACTGTGACGTACCCCTGTCACTTTTGTGAATGAATCCCTGTTTAATTGTTGTTTTCTACTTGCAGTTGATTGGCTGGAAAGGATTTAAAAGGATCAAGCCCCACCCACCAGGCGAGCGAGGAAGTTTGGATGAGCACCTGCGTGGTCGTGTGACTCTGAGCCTCGCGCCCGCTCCTGTTTTTTATCGATGCCACTTTTTGGTCGTTAACTACCTGCTTGTGTTGTTTGGACTGGGAATCGCAGGTTAAGTTGGGTTTTCTGGTTTTTGGTTGTAGGGTGAGCGATTCTGTGAGGCAGGGTGAGGGGAGCGGCCCGAATCCGACGGCCAACTGCTGGCTGGTATGTGAATTCTCCCACACTTTTGTTTATTTTGCCACGATTCCCAGTATCTCTGTGTCTAGACTTGGGTTGAATAAAACCTGTCATATGTAAATTGGTCTGGACTCCTCATGTTGTGTGTCCTTTGTGGACCGTGACACCAACCAAAGAAAATGTGAAACTGCTTTTAATGAAATATGATTATTTAGTGTGCAGCATGTCAGGACCTCTTTATGCATACACAGGACCTTGACAATGTGTCCTTCACTTGAATAATAAGTGGTTGTTAGGTGACTCATTTGAAAGTGTTTCTAGATGGAGCAGTAATTACTGACATCTACTGCTCACTGCTAATCCAAGTTTCCTATGTCAGTGCATGAAAAGAAATGAAGATATAATCATAAACTTCCTTAAAGTACCTTCATTTGAAGCTATTTCCTTTTTTTCTTTTCCTTAGCAAGTATTCTGAGCTCTGAATAAAATTGTAATGAGGTTAATGCACATGGTGAATGTTTCTAACTGATGCAAAGCAGGAAAATTATAATGCATGAAAGCATTGGCAGTGATTGAGGCACAGTAAAGCACTGCTAAATGTGTTCAACTGATAGACGTTTAGGGGCCCATTAATTTAAGAAGAAGTACTTATGGAGGTGGGGAAAAGAAATTAAACTAAAAGCTCTTTAAAAGGACAGCTCTAGGTGACATCAGGAAAAAGTAAAATAGTGTTTCTTTTTATGTCTCCAAGAAGGGAAACTCATGGTGTACAGAAAAATTATTGGGAAGAGGTATCCTAACAGACAATTCTGTTTTTATATTCGCAATGAAGACTAAATGGAGTCTCTTTGAATCTATATGAGCAAGCAAAACTGGTGATAAAGTTAATTTCAAATATCAATATTCCTCTCTGCATTATACCAGGCTTCCTTTTCCCAAATGTTCTCTCGAGAGAGAGTACAGATGCTGCTTTCTCTCGTGAAAGATTTACCTCCTGTACAGTATCAGTATCTTATCCTCAAGAAAGATTAAAATAACTCAATTTGTGTTACAAGATCTTTAATATTCTCAGAATATGTATTTTCCCACAAGAGGGCTGAAAATTTAAAGACATTTTGTGGCCCCAATTGCAGTAAATGCAATGAGTGCCTTGCAAAATTATTCACACCTTTTTTTTAAATTTAAATTCTTGCCACATTCCCAGATGCCGGTTTTGAGTTCTGAGTTAAATGGAACGCAGCATTAGCTCCATTGCATTTCCTCTTAATGTGATTGATGGTGACTTCTTCATTATCCGTTAGCATTTTTAAGGCAGCTTTTTCATCATGTTACTACAAACGTTGGTGATAAAGCCAATACATTATTATTGTCTTTCTTACAACAAATAAATTCAGCAAATACTCATAGAGAGTTCAAAATGAGAGCTAAAAAATGAAAAAAAAACACATCCATCTTTTTTGTCTTAGGTCAGTTAGTGTCACCAGGAATATTTGATAAGCGTCATATCTTTAAACAACTAGAAGAAGCCTAGATGATGATAATCTGGATTTGTAAGCTTCTGATTGCCCAATAAAATTTGGCTTAATTAGAGGCAGACATGTGGGTGTTTAATAAGGCAACGCCTCAAACACACTGCTATGACATCACAGAAAAAACTTAAATAAAATCAACCAGGACGTCAGGAAATTATAATTTCTACAAGTCTGGTTTATTCTTAGATGCAATGTTCATATACCTACATTTTGAAAAAATCTTATTGTAGTATAAACAACAATTTTGTTTTTAAAATTTTAATGTTTTATACTTTTTCTCTCTTTGAGAGGCAAAAAGAGATGGGTTTTGCCTCTCAATGATTAACCTGATTTGGTGTAAACTTTCTATCTTTGAACAACAGAATAAAAAAGACGTTGACTGAAGCAGAGAGTCAAGAGAGTCATTATCCGAAGTAAAACCAGTCCTGTATTGGCTGAAAGTCCACTCAGGAAAGAGCACACAATCAAACAGTCAACTTTATTTGTATTGAGCATTTAATCAACAAGGCAGTTCAAAATGCATTACATCATCAAAACATAAACACATCATAAATACATCATACGGTCAACAATTGTGAAAACTAGTAACAGATATTGCATTTGCTAAAATCCATCGTTAAAATTACCAATGAAAAATAAATCATGTTGGTCAATGTTCCATTTATTATGGTTCAAAAGCAAATCTAAACAGTTGGGTTTAGAGTAGAGAGAAAGTATCTTAATCCAAAAGATTCAAATCTCATCTCAACTTAACTTCATAATACATATAGTACATAAAACACTCAAGGATGAAGATCCTAAAATTTGAGAACATCTGATAAAGTTACAATGTTTCGACATAATGACTTGAGAACTTCATCCCAACTCTGATGGTAAAATGGACTGAACTTATATAGCGCTTTATCCGATCATTTTTGATCACTCAAAGCGCTTTACACTAGAGTCATTCACCCATTCGCTCTCACAAACGCTCACACATTCATACACCGATACGCAGATCAGTAGGCAATTTAGGGTT